>JASAON010001488.1:0-39676 GCA_030849065.1 Jaenimonas drosophilae
TTCACGTGTGCGGAGAGGTAAGTGAAGATCTCCTGATAGAGCTTCACTGCCGCCTCCACAACCTGTGGCTTGGTGGCCTTCCCTTGTGCGATGTCGGCCATGGCGAGCTCCATTTGTGCTCGCAGTTGTGGCTGAAGAAGACTGGATAGGCCCAGTACTTCGTAGGCGGAGGCTAGCGCAATGCCAAGTGGTGTGGGAATCAATGTTTGGCCTGGGCCACGTCGTGCGTACTCACGATCCACGATGGTTTTGATGTGTTGCGCAATGGTGGCATCGGTGCCGATCCCATTCTTATCCATGAGGGAAATGAGCTGCGTTTCCGTCAAGTTGGCGGGTTGAGAGGTGCGACGTGGGTTCAGCGTAACCTCCGTTGGACGAAAACGTTCGCCCACGGTGTAGTTGGGAATGGCGGTGCTATTCCAGCGTTCATAGCTGAAGATCTCCAGCCACCCACGTGCGACGATTGTGGTTCCGCCGGTGGTGAAGGTCTCGCTGCCGTACTCCGCCACGACGGAGGTAGTCGCCGCCACTGCGTCTGGCGAAAGGCAGGCAAGAAAGTGGCGGCAAATGAGGGTGTAGAGGCGTCCCTTCTCGTCCGACCCTGCTGCAGGCCACGCCTTGGTTGGATGAATGGGTGGATGGGCCTTATCATCATGGCCGCCGCGCAGAGGTCGGCGAAAGCGTTCGCCGGGTTGACTGATCATCGCCTCGGCGTAGCTGCGTAGGTCGTCCGCGTTGGACGTCTGCACACGCACCAACTCAAGCAACTCCCCATCGTTGAGGTTGAAGGAGTCGGTTTCGGTACG
Organism: Jaenimonas drosophilae; assembly: GCA_030849065.1. Classification (NCBI taxonomy): domain Eukaryota; phylum Euglenozoa; class Kinetoplastea; order Trypanosomatida; family Trypanosomatidae; genus Jaenimonas; species Jaenimonas drosophilae. The sequence continues at coordinate 807 of JASAON010001488.1, forward strand.
AGGGTAGGAGATGAAGCCCTCTTGGTAGAGCGATTCGGCCAAGGTCATGCACTGAGCAGATGGGAGATGAAGGTGTGTGGAGGCGAGCTTCTGCAGCACCACGGTGGCCAGGGGGACGGGAGGAGGTCGATGGTTGGGCCGTTGACGTACGTCCGTCACCAGACCGCAGCCATCATCTTCACTCTCTGCCAAGTCGATCATATCATGAAGGAGGAGTGTGGCGGCGAGCTGGTCATGCATCGCGCCACGGCTGCTCGAAAAAGTGGAGTTATCGTGCTTCATGGCCAAGGTGAAGAGTTCCTCTGGCACGAAGCCCTTCTGCTCCCAGTGCCGACGTACCAGGAAGCCCAGGGTAGGAAACTGGCATGGCCCGAAGCTCAACACCCCCGATGGGGCGGAGCTTAAGGAGTCTCGGAACTTGATGGTCTGAAAGCGGGTGAAGACGGCACCTACGCGGAGATCCATCTCCGACCGCGCATCCACAGCCTCGGAAAGACGTTGGTCGGGAAGGCGGAGGTTCTGCACCGCGTGGTTGATGTCTCTGGCAGTGAGCGATGAAAAGTGCGCTCGCTTGACGTCAAGACGGCGGTTCTCTGCCGTGGCAATTTGAACCACCTCAAAGCTAATGTTCTCACCTTCACGATCACAATCGAGCCACAGGACGAGGGTCGTGGCGCGTTTGGCGAGACGCTCCAGGTTCTTGCGGACGGGCTCGAGCTCTGTTTTCACCACCTTGGTTACCTTGGCGGTGAAGAGGCCCTGAAAGGGGTAGCCTGCCCAGCTCTTGGTGTGTGGAGGAAAGGTGTCCTCCATCAAGTGGCCCGCCACGGAGGTGACGGTCATGGTGATGGAGCGGCCCGTTGGTGCCTGAAAAGGGAACTCAAAGACGGGGTTGAAGCGCGAGGTGGTCTCGACGGTGCGTGGGCGACCGCCGGAGAGGACGTTGGCGATCTCCTTCGCCACACTCGGCTTCTCCGCCACATTCAGCCAGTACTCCGGCATATCCTACTATGACATTCGAGTGCTCTACACCGACGTACACAATAAGATAGAAGAAAAAATAAGAAAGAGAGAGAGAGAGAGAGTACTTCAACAAGTTGTTGGGAAATATGTGCAAGAGTGAGATGATTGGTCATGTGTACGTAGAAAACCAACGAAGTGATGTCTTTTTTTGTCTCTTGAGTCGACCTCGATGATCAAATCTCTCCCCGCAACTGCGACCTCACACACCTTCCCACGACGTCACGGGTGCTGAGAGAGCGTTGTTGCTGAAAAAAAAATATACAGGTGCTAGAAAGATCTCTGCACCCGCGTTTGCAACAGCGCCATCGCTCGCACTCGATCCGCCAATGACTCTCAATCGCCAGCATCGCGTGGAAGAACCACGCAAACTGGCGAGAGAGAGAGGGAGAGCAGAAAGATGATGAGGAGCCCAACGAAAACTGAAGATATAAACGACGACGTGGTGGATGGCCTCCACCGAAGCCGCACTACATTTACGTGAGCGCATGTACGCCCATACTCGCACACCGTAGACGATGCCCTTCAGCGTCTGTTTTCGCAGAATAAGTTGGAGTGAGACATGAACATACAAACAATCCAAAAATAACAAAGTGGGTCTTATTTCACGGGAGAAAAGAACTCTACGCCCCAGCCACACACTCCATTCGACGTGGCGTCAGATGCTCTCCCTCCTACGCATCGCACTAGCGTGTACCTGCACAATCCTCTCTTCACCAACACTCGGGAGGATGTATGTGGTACAACGCTGGAGAAAGAGCCCTCCGCACCTACCTAGAAAATGGCGGTGACGTGTGCTTGAATTCAGTCCCGACGTACATAACGGCCACGCTGACGTTGTGGGCGCCATCCGCCACGCACAAACACACACCCTTCCACCCTCATCGCAGTACCTCCACCTCTACTGCTCATCGGTCCAGAGGTTGAGGTTGTCGCGGAGGAGGCGCACAATCAGGTTGGACTCACGATAGGCCTCATCGTCGAGGGTCTCGAGGTCCGTCACCGCCTCGTCGTAGGCCTGCCGGGCGAGCTGGAAGCCCTTGTCGTGCTCCTTCATAATTTCGTAGTAGAAGACGGAGAAGTTGAGGGCGAGGCCAAGGCGGATGGGGTGGGTGGGGGCGAGTGAGGAGTTGGCGGCGTCGGTGGCCTTCTGGTAGGCGTCCAGGGCAGCGAGGCGCTGGCTATCTCCCTGGGCAATCTCGGCGTAGTAACGGTGGTAGTCGCCCTTCATCTTGAGGTAGAAGACCTTGGCCTCACCGCCCTGCACGGCTGGGATGAGGTACGTGTCAAGCACCGCGAAGAGGTCCTCGCAAATGGCGGCAAGCTCTTCCTCGAGCTCCTTGCGGAGGGCGGCGATGAGGGCGGTGTTCTCACTGTTCTCCTTTCCGCTCTCGCGGAGCTCAATGGAGGTGATGATGCGCCAGGCATTGCGACGGTTGCCAATGGCGTTCTTGTAGGAAACGGAGAGAAGATTGCGCTCTTCCGTGTCGAGCTCATTATTGCACTTGGCAACCTTCTTCATGCAGAGCACCATCTCATCGTAGCGCTCGGCCTCCTCGGTGAGCTTAGCCATGAAGATGAGGTCCTTGAGGTTGTCAGGGAGCTCAAAGGAGGCGGCAGTGCGCTTCGGCACGACTTCCGACTGGATCGCCTCGTTGAGCCACTTAATCTGTTCGGCCATAATGAAAAATATTCTTCTGTTGTGTGGGGTTGACGTACGGTAAGGGGAGGTGGATCGATGTGCTAGGTCAGAGGTATCTTCTACAAGCAAAGCAACAACTGCAAACAAGAGAAAGAAAATGATGATGAAAAACAAATAGAAGCAGGTGCCCAAGAGCAACGCATTTATGAAAGCCACAGGTTCATGTTGCTGTTGTTGTTGTGTTTTGTGGTGATGGATGAAGGAGGAGTAGGACATCATCTCAGTGAAGCTGGAGATGCCTCCCTTCTTCCCTCTTCTATGCATGTGCGAGCGTACACACCTCTTCATACGCAAAAATCGCCAGATTCTATGGATGAGTCATTGTGGAGAAACCAACGTGGTCTGCCACATCATCATCATCATCTTCATCTTCATCTTCTCTCTCACTCTATCAAAGAGGAATACGGATGCGATGCGAGCAGGATCATCATCCCGCCGAGCCAAAGAAAAAAATACATTTATGCTGCAGACGGAGACAACTCCACAAGACGATGATGAAGTTGCTCCGCCTGCTCCTTCTGCGCGCGGAGCATCGAAATAACATCGAAGGAGTTGGTGCCACAGCCGCTCACAGGAGGAAGGGCGGCAGATGCTAAAGGTGGTGCAGCAGCAGCAGCAGTACGAATACGTGGAGCGGCTAGCTCCAAGCGATTGAGCTCCGCCTCCTGTGCCGCCAGTGCCTGGATCAGCTTGCGCTGAAGACTGTCGGACTTCGCCTTCTCCATTTTTGCCTGTTTCTTGTATTGATGCAGCTCGTGGCGCAACGAACGCACGCGGAGGTTGGCCGCCTCCTCCACGTCGAGCAGGCGTGTGGCGCAGTCCTGTGCGTGCCGCCGTGCGTCGGCGAGCTCATCGCCACTACACTTGATGCCTAGACGAAGCCGGTCCACCTCGAAGAGCGTTTGCTCTTGTTGGCGGGCGGTGTGTGCGAGTTCCTCAATCTGCTTCTGCGCCGCCAGTAGCTGGTCAGAGAGGTGGCGGCGTTCCGATGACACCCACGACTCCTGTTGCACGCTCTGATCAACCTCCCGCTGAAGGTGTTGCGTCTTTGCGGTGAGGCTCTCCACCTGCGAGGTGAGCTGCTGACGATTCACGCGCTCCTTCTCGAGCTCCTCCTCCAGCTCTTGCACACGCCACTGCAATCGATGGCGGTCCTCGCGCAAGCTACTGACGGTTTGGCGGAGGCCAGAAAGCTCCGCCGTGGATTCATCGCGTGCAGCATCAACCTGCCTCTGCATCTGCCGCTGTAGCGCGTCGAAGCGATCCCGTTCCCGCTGCGTGGCCGCCGTGGCTTCGCGCAGCAGCGCCGTGTGGTTGGCCAAGCGATCCTCTAGCTGTGCCTTCATCTCCACACCTTCCTGGCGCACTGCCTCCAGCTCACTCGCCGCATCTCGTCGTACGTCGGCCTGCTGCCGCTCGAGCTCCTTCACGCTCTTGCGTAAACGCTCCGCCTCTTTTCCAGCCACGGCAGCCTCTGTAGCAAACCGATCCTTGATGAGGGCTGCCTCATTTTGCATATCCACAGCCTTGCGCAGTGCTGAGCGCATGTCTTGCACCTCTCCCTCCATGGTGCGGTAGCGCTGCTCCAACTCGAGGTTGCGACTCTGCTGCTCGCGGAGTGCGTTGTGTGCGGCGAGGACTTGCACGGAATACACCTCCTTTTGCTCTGACAGCTGCCCACTCATGACGGCGCATCGCTCCTCCACCTCGGTGAGTTGCTTGCGGAGCTCCATCACTCGCGAGCCCTCCCCAGCAGACTCGATCCGCTTCAGTAGGTCCGCCTGTTGGCTCTTCAGCTGCTCCACTTGTTGGTTGTGTTCCATCAAAGTGTCCTGTGCGGCACGTCGTGCATTCTCCAGACGGCCTTGCAGATGCTCTACGGAGATGCGTGCGGCGAGATAGCGATCCTTATAGCCATCGGATTCCTCGAGGTCCTTCTTCAACGCACGAATGCGCTCGACGTGTTGCTCCTCCACAGTGACGGATTCCTCCACCTTCTTGCGCCATCTCTCCGTCGCCTGCCGCTCGTTTTGCAGCTCCTGTGTGAGGGCGTTGTACTTGCCATTCAAGGTGGCAAAGTTTTCTTGGAACTCCGCGCAGTTTTGCAGAAGCTCCGCGTAGCTCGTCATAATTGCCACCGCCGTCTTGATATAAGCGAATCATATGAATGATCATCATGAAAAAGAGAAAGAAGAGAAGAAAAAAAAAGAGAATCATCATCATCATCCTAGATAATGCGCACAGAATGAAGATGCACGCCGATACACAAGAATACCACACATGACCAGCTAAAACATGCATCTGCATGCATGTGAAGAGATGAATGAGGCGATGAGCACCTCACTTCAGCCTCCTTCATCAAACAAAGCTGGCAGCCCGAGCACCAATCATGGCGCCCATGACCGACGACGAAGCCACCGTCGGCGTCGGAACAATGCTTGCATCGGCAACACGAAGTCCATCCACCCCGCGCACACACAACTTTGCATCCACAACCTCACCCATGGCACAGGTGCCAAACGCATCACCCGTCGGCTCCACGAACTCCGCCAGGAAGGCGGCGCTCTGACGTTGGCTGCTCAAGCCCGACGTGGGCTGCACCACTGAAGGCTGAAGATGATGAAAGGGGCCAACGGCTCCATTTTGCTCGTCGGAGTGGTAGACCGACTTCAGCGGGCTTCCATCTGCCGCCAGCAGGCCTACCCATTGAAGGCCATCATCCAAGGCAGCAACATCCTCCTTATGTGAGAGCAGGTCACTCCGCACAATGAGTCCGCCATCTTCCTTGCTCACGCTCACCTCTCCACGTGCACGTGGGTTGTGGTGCATGACGCGGAAGGTAAGGCCATCGTAGTTGCGCCACCGATCCAATTGTGGGCTACGAAAGAACTGAAGTTGCACATCTGCTCCAGCAGCAGCACCCTGAGACCGCACAAAGGCAGCGGCCTCCACAAAGGAGGACCACATCGTCTGCGGGTTGGACGATTCCTCGCGGTGCTCACGTACTTGGTTCAGCACGTACGTTAAGCTACGCCAGTGAAGTGCGGTGCTGCAGCCGTAGTGGTGCGCACTAAAGTTGGAGGCAAGACGAAAAATGAGGTCCACTTGGCTGCCTTGAATGAGGTTGGCCCCAACGTTTGGCAGATCCACGGTGGCACCGGCGGGGCCAACACCACTCCGCAGCAACAAGGCAGGGCTCTCGAGCGCTCCTAAGCACACAAAGACCGTTCCAGCCTCCACGGTTGTGAGGGAGGAGCTACACGGTGAAGGACTCCCCGTCAAGGCATGGAGGCCACGTCGAGGCATCTTCACCAGCTCCACTCCACCTACACGTGTGCCTCCAGCACGCCACGACAGCCGATGAGCACGCACGTCCGTCAAGACATCCACCTTGGCAAGAAAATCTGGCCGCTCTTGGCTGAAGTAGTGCGGCAGCAACGCATCAAACACATCCACACGCTCTCCGCCATGGATCAGCGATTGATGGGCACCAAATCCTTCGCAGCTGCCATCATTGAGGTCTGGGGAGGCCTGAATGCCCGCAGCTTCGCATGCTTCAAAGAAGCGCACATTAAGCATTGAATCGGTATTGCAACGCGGTGGATCGGCCACGGCGAGAGGCCCATCATGGCCATGTCCAGGGCTGCTCCTTGACCGATGTGCGTTGCCCTCGAGCCCCATGAAGGTGGGCAACACCGCATCATAGCTCCACTCTGGTTGGTTCCACGCATCAAAGTCAGAACGTGTGCCACGAAGATAGACCATGTTGTTGGTGAGCGAGCTGCCGCCCAAACCACAGCCACGTGTGTAGGTCAACGAACGACCACCAAGACAACTCTCCGACACTCCTTGGATAGTACGACGAAGTTGTGCGCTGTGGCGGGAGTAGCGGGACCACGGCAACAGGCCAGGAACACGCAGAGTCAGTGGCCGCTTCTCAACACGACTGCCTTGCTCCACCAACGCGATGGAGGCGTTGGGGTGGCGCCGGGCGAGCTCCCGTGTGAGGGAGCAGCCCGCCGCACCAGCGCCGAGAACCACAAAGTCGTAGCTTGGCCGCATGCACTCCGCTAAACTCTAAAACAGAACACAAACATGGAATGTGATGATGATGATGATGATGCGTGAGGAGGTCCGTCGAACACTCGTACTTTAAAAACATTGGCTTACTGTTGCAATTAGGGTCGCTAGCATTTGCACGCTCGCATGCCTTCAACAACAACAACATGGGTGATGATGAGAGATGAGCTCATGAGGTAGAGGTAGCTGCCTCAGCTGCTGCAGCAGATCGCACCCGCTCTGCTGCACGGTCGCGGTCGGACATTAGCAGCAACAGCCCGTGGCCTTCTTGGAAATGGATCGGGTCCTCGCGCAATCCACGATGGACCTCGCAAAAGTGATCGCCCACCCGCTTCCGGATGATGCGCACCTCCGCCATGTCTGTCTCGAGCAGTTTGCACTGCAGCTCCTTCCCACGCTCAAACTGCCGCACGTACTCCTCCGGTGGAGGTGGCATCCCTGGCTGACGTGGAATTGTCTGTGCGCGTGTTTCCTCCATTTGGTTGCTCGTGTAGAGATTCACGTCGTCGAGACAATCGAGGCAGCCAAGACGCTCCAGGGCCTTCTTGTGGCTCTTCTGCGCATGAACGATGCCAATCCCGAGGCCCTTCACCGACTTGCGTGCCACAATGGTGGTGAAGAGGCAACACAACAAACCACCAACGACGCTGCCAACGGGGTGGCGCCGCATCCACGCGAAGCGACGCCGGCCAAAGTACAAGAGTGCTGAGCCACTCGCCACACCAAGACCGAGGGAAAGATTCATGGATATGAAGTCATATCGCCAACGCCCACCTTCCTTCGCACGCACCGCAGCAGCCAAGTAGGCATAGCGCAACATGCCGTAGCTGGTGGCCATGCTCATCACCTTCTCCTCATCCACAAGGACGTGGCCGCCATGAACGTCGAGGGGCACCGTCTTGCCCAGGTAGCTACTCATCATTGGCACATTCCAGTACTTGAGCTTGTCTGCCTTCATGCCAGCCTCGGTGACGGATTGCCGCCCGAGGTGCTGGTAGCCGCCGCTGCTCTCCTCACGGTAGAGGGAGATGTGGGTGGCCAACTGATGGAACTGAGCCCGACCAATGAAGTAGAGGCTATCCATGGTTCCTACTCTCACAAAAAAAAAAGATGGAAGAAGAAGAATACAAAAAGACAAGATTTTCACACAGATGCCCAGACGAACAACTAACATAACAACTAGTGCAAGTATGCTTTTTTTTTTTTGCTTCATGCGGAGTCACACTCTGTACCAAAAGAGAGTGGCCACAGCCTCACACGTGTTGATCGGAGAGGTGCTCTGACACCATCCACGTCCATCGTCGGCCGTCGGATGAGCCACCATCTTCGTCGGTGTGAAGACCAACCCAACCTTTTTTGCCAGGTGCAGGAAGCATCAGTGATTGACGGGCGTGTTTCAGCACTCGATGGTGCAGCAGTCGCAACACCATCACACGTAGAGGCTGGGCGTAGGCCTCCATCAACGTTCCACGCAAGTCTTCACGGCGCCAACGTGTGGCACCAAACCACACCTCCGTCGTACGCTTCGTAGATGCTGCAGAGATGCGACGAGCAGCATATTCGTTGGCAATGTGCTCCGCCAGCCGCCGCAGATGTTTGTAGGCCTCAATGCGTCCTACTGTCTGCGTGGGCTGCAACACCATCACCAACATGTGCATTGAGAGAGATACAACGCACGTCCATCGCGGCACCTCCACAAGATGCTCGTCATCTTCTTCCCCTTTCTTCATCTCCCGCACATTAGCATCTGCAAGGAAGCAGGGTATGCAGTGCGTCTGTGATGATCCATCGATTGGCGTCATCATCATCCACACGTACAGTCGCATCATCGTCACGAAGGAGGCATGGAGTGTGCCACCCAACATGCGGAAGTCAGCCACTCGAAGAATGGCCCACCTCGCGGTGAGGTTCTCCATGTCTTCTGCATCATCCCAACGCAACGATGCATCAATGGCTGCTGTTGGCACACCGCCACGCACTTCACACGGAAGACCCATCATGGCGCTCATCAGGTTGATGGACGTGTGAGGAGTTGCGACTGCATTCACCCACAGGGCTTCTTCATTGGCAGCCAACAAGGCGGCGAAGCGCTCGAAGAAGTGTTGTAGCAACATCCGCGCGGCATCCACGCGTTGACCATGCTCCACATCATCGTTGTGTGTTGGCTCCATCGCCAGATTCCATGTGTGGCGGCCATGAAGAAGCTCAAAGAGGTCCCAGCTTCGTGCCAATAACACTTGAAGCGCGGATTCCTCTACACGCACGTCCACCTCCGCCATGATCCACAGACGACGAGATGTGCTGACGCCATCACCAGCAGCACACAAACACATGAGCCGATTGCTTGTGCGCATGGCCACTTCTGCATGCCTCCCTCCATCTTGACTAAAGGATGCAGCCAGACCGCTAATGGCGGTACCAAATCCCACCATCATCAGCTGATCTCGTCGTGATGTGTGTGATGGTGAGAAGAAGATGATGGGGCGCATCGCTGAGGCGTCATCCTCACCGCCGTCGGACAGACACGGTGCCACAATGGCAAGTCGTATGGGCATTGAATACACACAAGTCTTAGTAATTGTGGATGAGCTCAATCAAGGATTCATCTGCCCAACTAACAAGTATGTTGTGATGCTATCAGCTCTACACTACACACCAATAACAAGCACAAAACACAGAAGAAGAACAAGAGACGAGTAACGACAGTAACCAGACAACATCATTCGTCTTCATTCACATACATCATTCAGCAACGACCTTGGGAGATGAGCTCCACTCCGAGTGTGACGAAGAACAACTCCGACTCTTAACCACCGACTTACTTCTTCACGTCGAAGTCCTTCCATGCATTCATCCACTCCTCCGTGGAGCGACGGCCGCTCTTGGTGAGGAGCACCGAATGAGGGTTGATGCGTAACATGCGCTCCACCCGCTCGTGCAAATCACGACGACTGGCCGGGTGAGGCTGGTCAACCGAGCGTGTGCTGCAGTCGTAAGCCTCCATCGGCACCTCTGCGGTGGGAGGTGGTGGTGGTGGAGAGATGTGTGAAGCACAGAGCTCCATCACCGCACGAAAGGCGAGTGGCTCATATTGCGCGAGGGCCTGTTGCATCCTCGGCATCAACATGATGTTCTGACGAGCCAAATCATTCCTCAAGTGTGGCCATCCACTACCATGCTCGCGAGCAGCTGCATCCACATTCTTGCGTGTGATGGAGCGCTGCCAGTAGGACTTCTGCTCCACGCGATAACGTGTTTGTGTTCGCATCAAGAAGAAGAGGCGCTTCAGACCAACTTTGCGCTCAAGACGGGCGCGACCGCGGAGCAGGCCGCGGATGCGGTCCAGCTCAAAGTTGGCGCGGTAATGGAGCGACGGGGTCGTCAGCCGCAGCATACCTAACAATCTACGACTACAACACACGTGTGAGATGAGGAAGGGAGAATGGGGGAAGGGCACATGAAGATGTACATGTTGTTGTTGCAAAGAAGAGGCATCACCGCCACCATAACACTACACAAGATGTATTTTGTTTTATGTAAAAGCACAAACAAAAAGAATGCTGGTCAGCGTGATGTCAGCACCGTCAGAGACGATGACGTTCATCATTACGCCTCCTCCTGGTCCTGGATGTTGAAGTACTTGAGCTGGTAGGTGTCCTTGCCGTTGGAGAGGATACGGATCCAGTCACGGAGGTCCTTCTTCTTGAGGAACTTCTTGGTGAGGTACTTGAAGTACTTCTTGCGGTAGGCCATGGTGGTGGCGACGGTGAGGGTGTTGTCCTTCATGGCCACACGCACCTTGTCGGCGAGCTGACCCTTGCGGCCGTTGAGCTTCGTGTTGCTCTCGAAGTACTGCTGGAAGCTCGTGAGAACCTCAGGGGTGAAGATCTCATCCGCAACGGGCACGGAGCAGTCGATCTTGAAGACCTTCTTGCCCTTGGCGAGCTGCTTTTGGCGGATGTAGCTGCGGGAGCCAACCTTAGCGCGAACAGCGACCATCCTTCAAACCTAAAGAAAAGAAGAAGAGCGACGACGACGGTGTTGAGGTCACGCACTACAACATGTGTTTGTGTGTGTGTGTGTTAATGAAAACAAGAAGGAAGAAAAAGATTCAATTTTTTTGAAATGATTTGCACCCTCTCGTATTGTTGGTTAAGAACTACTTCATGAGCGTGTGTGGCACAATTTACGATCAAGACCTTCCTCTCCTACTTCACTCCCAGCTGTTGCTCAACATGGAGGACGTCGGAGTTGCTTCTGTGGAACACACCATGAAGCACATGACGTGATGTACGTACTTCTCTTAACTAGGAATGAGCCTAGTGCGTATCCTCCGTCATCTCTTCGACCGCCGCAGCAGAGACGAGCTCCTCCGCTTCATGCAGTTCCTCAGTCATGCGCTTCTCCGATGCTGCGCCATCCATCAAATTCTTCAGAAAGGCATTGAGGTCTGCCTCCTCCTCCGAGGCCTTCTTGGATGTCTGGCGCTTGCCCATACGCAGGCCAGACGGATTCGGATGATGCCCGGGCTGAATGAACCAACGGTAGTACTCATCGTCATAGATCTTCTCCTGCTGCGTCGCGATAGTGACGCGGTCATCCAGCTTGCCCTGCATGGCCTTCGTACGCAAGTCGCGGGCCCAGTTTTCTACACCACTTTCTGCCCGCTTCACCTCCCGCATCAAGCGCTCTTCCAGCATGGCGTTGCTCTCCTCACCCGCACCTGTGCCATCTGCCGCAGATGTGGTCGGGTAGTAGCTGTGGATGCCACGACCCTCTTCGTCGTAGACCGCCTTCTCCGCCGCGCGGTATTGCTGCTCATAAAAGGCCTTGGAGCCTTCCGTGAAGCCGTCGCGGCGCCAGCTGGAGGCGGAGTCCTCAAAGGGGTGGCGCGCCATATCGTAGAAGCTCACGTTGTTGGGCACCACCGCGTTGCTCGTCCACGGCTCCACCCGTGGCTTCCCATCTTCCGTTGTCTCACCTAGGCCAGCCACAACCTCCACACCACCAGCATCCTCCAACATGCCATCCAGACGCTCACTCTTGCTGCAGTAGATGGAGGTATCCAGGGCGGCGGTATGATCGTCGTCGTAGGTGATGGGGGTGCGGAGCTTTGCCACCTCGTCCGAGGGAACCTCAGCGAGTGTGCGCGGGCTCCATCGTGGTCGGAGTGCGAAAGAATGGCCATCCAAGACTACATTGCGCTCAAAGACGGCGTCGTAGTCGGGCAATGGTCGTGTGGGGAGGTGTGAAAGGTGAATGTTGCGCTCACGGTCCTCCTTGATGGCATTCCACTCTTCTGGAGAGTGGTTGGTGTGTTGGCCCACAGCGTAGAAGTCGGGTCGCTTCATGCTTCGCACAAGGTAGCGGAACTCCATCTCTAGGCTATCGGAGAGGCTTGGGATCTGCTCAGCTGAACCATCTCCACGCACCTCATGCAGCAGCCCGAGACTTGCCTTGAGGGCATAGGGTGACTGCAGCAGCAGTTGGTGCTTCACGGCGTAGGCCCACTCAGAGAAGTAGAGCGACTGACGCTTCACAATGAGATAGATGGGCGGGTACTTCAGCTCTGCGCGTGGGTCCTCAATGGAGGGATCGGCGTGGAGCATCTCCGCCACATCGCGGTCGCTCTGGATCGGGCAGGTATCGAGGGTAGGCAGGTACCAGCCAAGCTCCACCTCACGGGTGGCGGGCATGTTTAGTGCTGCCAGCACCCGACGCTTCAGCTCAGGCAAGGCCTGGTCCTCACCACTGCGGCTCGGTTCAAAGACGAAGTCGAAGTCAATGAGGCGGCCCTCACAGCCTTCCATCTTCACGTACACGTGGCGGGCATGTGGTGCGGCACGCATCTCGGTATAGCGGTGGTACTCCTCCTCGCGCTGTGCCTGCCAACGTCGCAGTTTGGCCTCATCGCCGTGAACCACGACTTGCACGTCACCATGGCGCTGAAGGACGTACGACGTGAAGATGTCTGCGGCCTGACGCACAGCCACCTCCTCCACGGGGGCACTACGGTCCCACGGACTGAGTGTGTAGCGTAGCTGCGAGGCATCCAGCTTGGCAACGGCCTCAGCCACGGAGGAGATGGTGAAGGGCGTCGTTGCGTAGTGGAGCTCCTCACATTGGTTGTGTGCATCCGTCAAGGGTAGCTTTTCAACCTCACTGAGACTTGCCATGATGTCTTCCACGGAGGACTGATCAGCGAAGATATCCTCGATCCAGCGAGCGCGAAGTGGGGTGATGGCAGTACGCTCCACCGCCGACGAGTGAGCCTCCTTCATGCGGAAGGCAGAGTCCAGCAAATGGCCAAGCTGCCACGCCACCGCATCATTGTGCATGTGCTCTGACTGATTAAACCAGTCCTTGATGTGGTAGCTTACATCCTCCAGGGAGGTGTAGAGGTCCGTCCAGCCCAGACGCAGTGCATCTCCAGCAAAGAGGGAGGCACCAGTCAGCATCACAAATTCCGCAACACCCGGCATCTTCAAGGAGGTCTCGGGACGTGCGAGAAGACGTGTGAGGCCACCAAACGGGGTGACGCCCGTGTTGGGGCCGTCAAAGATGAACTCAGACGAGTCCTTCAAGGCTGGAAACTTGCTCGCGAGGGCCAATCCGCAGCCGCTGCCACGGCACTTGCCGTTGACGAGGGTCATGAGGGGGCGGGCCGCGGTGTAGGTGCGATAAATGAGAGCAGCATGCTCGCGGAGCATCTCGTCGGCACGATCAATGTGACGATTGGCATCGCGCAGGAGGACCGCCACATCCTTCTCGACGGACTTGGGGGCATCTTGTGCAGTAGTGGATGAAGAAGCCAACTTCGCCGCGGCGCGTTCACGAAGGAGGTTGGCCATGGAGATGTCGTGGCCAAGCTGCGCCATATCCACGCCACCACAGAAGTAGTCGGTGCATCCAGACTGTGCAGCCTCCACCACCGTTAGCTTTGAATACACCCCATTAGTGGCACGATCGATGCACGTCTGGAGGTCCTTTGCGAGGGAGGAGGAGAGCACCTGGTGGCGATTGGGGTCATTGATGTAGATGGTATTACTGAATCGTCCATCATTGCCAGTGAGTGTGTGCGTTCGGTTAAGGGGCCGTGACATGGCCTGCATCATTTGGTGATCAAATTCGCCACGGAACTCCGCATTGATGCCCGGCACACGACCATGTGTGGGCCCGCGTGTTTCGCGGTGGAAGCGTGCCTCCTGCACATCCGTTTGCGTCACGAGGGGTCCGAGAAGACTCATTGAGTCGGTGGCGTTGAGACGGATATCACCCTCACCGGGGCGGCGGTGGCTGAACATCTTGTTCCAGTGCTCCGGGTCACTGAAGACACGCTTGTTGGGGTCAAAGCTCGTGGATATGTCAGCGTGTGGGGCCATGGTGGGGTCCTGCCCAGCGAAGCGTGGACGTTGATGAACGAGAGTTGGGTGAAGCTGTTCGTGGAAGTCGTGCGCAACGCGCTGGTGACGATGCGGCAGACGTGCCTGGCCTTGCTCTTGACCCCAGTGGAGATAATCAATGAAGTCCTTCTTCACACGAAAGCGTTGATGCGTGTCATAGTGGGTGAGGAACTGAACACCAGATTGGCGGTTGGGGTGGTTGGCGTAGCGTTGGTAGAAGCGGAACTCAATAGGTGTGCCTAGAGGGCGATACTCACGCACGTCGAGGGTCTTCAACCCACGTCGTGGCTCCTGCATGCTCGAGGGCCCATACGCCCATCCGGCATACGGGTAGCACGGCACCAGACGCCTACGCAGCATCACTAGTTTGGTTGGGGGATTCTTCATATTGGTGCAACAAAGCGTGGCAAAGAAGAAGAGAAGGCGCAGTGACTAGAGTACATCAGCACAGACACATTCAGTGGGTATGGCCATCCGGTGATCCAACTCTTGCATCCACAATTTCGTTACGGGGAAAACGGCATGCGGCTGCCGTGATGAGCCAACATTGGGTGGCATCCTACTTCATGCTTCCTCACGAGGCTCTGAGTGGCAGCCCCATCAGCAACTCCCGCGACAGACGGCCATCCCAGCACCATCCACACAGCCTTACGGCTTACGCGGCACTGAGTTCAGCGCCTTGAAGGCGTTCACGAACATGTCGTAGTCGCGATTCATGAAGATGCAGAGCTCCACCTTCTTATCATCACGGAGGACGTACTCACGGTCAAAGGCATGCAGCTGCTCAAAGGCCAGATTGAGAGCCTCGTGGGTGAGGGGTGGCAGCTGGTTGTACAGCGGGCCAGCGAGCTCGCCACTGGAGACAGGCTGCATCCGCAGCGTCTGGCACTCACTCATGACGAACTCGTGAAGAATGTTGCGGTAGGCACGTGAGAGCTCAATCGCCGCCTCACGCTCCGACCAGATGCCCTCGCGGAAGTCTGGCCCAACGGTATGGATGACGTGTTTGGTGTTCTCCTCTCCAGGGTTCTTGGTGTCGGTGTAGCTGTGGTGCTTGGCATCACACACCTTGCTCATGGCCATCACCACCTCATCGGGCAGCACCTTCTTCAGCCCCAGCCACTTGTAAATGGCCGCGGAGGTGCCAGTTGCCTTGCGCAGATCCGTTGAGTAGAGATTGGTGAGCTCCGTTGGGTCGGTTATCACCACCGTCGCGTCGGGCTCCGCCGCCTCACGTCGCAGACTTCCCTGCAAAGACATTTGGTTGCCCATCAGACCATAGGGCTTCACCTCCACCTTACGCATCCACTGCTCCTGTGGTGAGTGGTGCGTACTGCCTTGGTAGAAGGACTTGCTGGCCACAGCCATGATGGCCATGCCGATGCCGAAACGAAGCCATGGGAAGCCTCTGCGGTAGTTGGTGCCGAAGAGCATCTGCGGCGCGCGCTTGCGGCCATCACGGGTGAGTCGGCCATCCAGAGAAGAGACCATCCTTGATGATGATGTAAGTCCTTGTGTGTGTGTGCGTGTCTGCGTGTAGGCAGCTTCTACACTTTCTGTGAGGAGTGCTTGCAACAAGTATGATGGGAAGAAGAAATGGTATGAATGCTTGTCTCAAAACACATCGCCAGAACCAGTGCAGTGTACGTCTGTACCATTACAGACACACACTCAGCGCAATGAACATGTGTGGGGCAAAAACTGAAAACAAAAAAAAGTGCGTCTATCATTGAATCCACCACAAGTGTGTGAGCTTCAACGTCACTCTACGCATAACCGTAGAGGATGTGGCCGCGCTTGCGGAGGGCGTTCACCACATCAGAGGCGGTGACGGTCTTCTTGCGGGCGTACTCCGTGAAGGAGGTGGCATCACGCACAACACCCTCGACGTAGCTCTTGAGCACGCGGCGGACCTCCTCGTAGATCTCGGATGAGATACGCTTCACACCACCACGGCGAGCGAGACGGCGGATGGAGCCGCGGGTGATACCGCGGATGTTGTCGCGGAGGACCTTCTTCTGGCGCTTCTGGCTGCCCTTGGCGTCAGCGGACTTCTTACCCTTGGCCATGATGTGTATGTGTTGGAAGTTGTTGTTGTTGTAAAAATTGAGAGTATCTAGCAAACACAAGCACAGACGGTGAACGAAGAAAAAGCAACTTCACTGAAGGTATAGGCTCGCATGTTTCTTCATGATCAATGAGAGTACGACACCTGCGCAAAGATACAAAAGGGCCTGTAGGAGCTCATCCACATCGAGCTTCACTTCCATGAACCAAACAAACAAGAAAGAAGAGAGATGAATCAAGTGCGTCTATTTTTGGCACAACCACACATGGTATACGCTCTACGCATAACCGTAGAGGATGTGGCCGCGCTTGCGGAGGGCGTTCACCACATCAGAGGCGGTGACGGTCTTCTTGCGGGCGTACTCCGTGAAGGAGGTGGCATCACGCACAACACCCTCGACGTAGCTCTTGAGCACGCGGCGGACCTCCTCGTAGATCTCGGANGCACAGCAAATAATAATAACCCAGAAGAAGAACAAAACTTGCAACAACAACGCATTGGTGACTGCACATGCCAGTTGGGGATGATGATGCGTGAGGTGGTGTCCACGAACGTATAATTGGGCCGTCTGTGAAAAAAAAGGGGGAAGACCACAGCGGCATAGCGTGGACGCAACAACGAGAGCAGAGAGGTACACTAGTAATGATGGTGATGCCGTGCATCAACCTTCATCGTCATCTTCACTTCACAACGTGGCAACAGGAAAGTTGGGTGAATAGGGGAAAGAAGGACCTACTACCATCGTGGTGGCATCGGGCCGAATTGGCCGGACGGGCCAAACTGGCCACCACCGGGGCCGCCAAAGGGCTGGCCAAAGCCGCCCTGCAACGGTGGCTGAAGGTCATTGTTGGGCTCACCAAAGAAGGGAGGTGCTGGGGCCATGGACGGGAGGCCTGGTGGTGGCTGCCCGCCTGGAAGAAGTGGATCAAAGCGAGGCTGACCAACGTGTGGTGCAAAGTAGTCGTGGCCGCCAAAGTTGCCGCCGCCGCGTTCGAGACCCCCGCCGGGACGTACATCTCCTGTGCCCAACGGTGGGGCACGATAGGGGCCGCCTCCGCCAAATGGCTGCATCCTTGTTGCTACTTTTCTTTCATGACAAGAGAGCAGAAAAAAGGAGTATAAATCATACACGTTGGTGGTTGTAGAACTCTCTAGTACGAAGTGCGAGCCCAGTACTCGCTCACGACACATCACGGTGCCGTTTCACGTGTATGTGGCAGAATGCTGTGTTGGAATCTTCACGCCCACGGACGACGTTATTCGTCATACAAGGGTAGGCGAAACTAGTGTACATGGAGATTGGCTTGTGTGCATACGCACACGTGAGGCACACATACAAAAAACATCATGACAAATCCCGTCCCGACCAACCAACCGTCGTCGCGCAGCAGCCATATGCGATCCTCCTCATCCTTACACTCGCTTGGGCATCGGTGGGCCCTGCGTGATTTGCTGCTTGAGGTGTTCTCGTTCCTCCATCAGCTTCTCACGCGCCTTGAGTGTTTCGTGAAGAAGGGCTTCGCGTTGTTCATCTACAAAGTCGGCCGCCTTGCGCTTTTCAATGAGATCCACCACCATGCGCAGCTTGCGGAACTCATCCACGCGCTGCTTGCGACTAACATTGAAGATCTTCTCCTCGGCCAGCTCGCGATCGCGTTCGCGGCGGAGGAGGGCATCTAGGTTTCGCTGGAGCTGCACCTCACGGAGGTTTTCGTCGTGCTCCGCCTGAATCTTCTTTGTCTTTTCACGGAAGCTTTCATGCTTGTCCACCGCCTGGGCATAGGCCTCCTCACGTCGGTGCTTCTTCTGTACTTCCACCTGCGCCCGTTGTTGGTGGCCCTCCTCACGCTGCTGCTGGAAGTCCTCCAAACGCTTCTCAACGAGGCGCTGCCGCTCACGGGCCTGCTCACGGACGCGCTCTTCAGCTTCCTCCGCTCGTCGGCGGGCCTCCTTCCGGGCCACAGCCGCACGTTCTAACTTAGCGGTGAGTTCTTTTTGCGCCTCAATGTTGCGCAGTTCTCGCTCCTCACGAATCTCCTGCAGCTTAATCTCTCGTGCCTCACGCTCTGCCTCCAGTGTGGAGGCCTGATGCGCCAGAGCCTCGGAGTTTTGCTGGAAGCGTCGTCGGCGTTCCGCCGCCAACACCGCGCGCTGTTCCTGCCTACTGCGATGGAGAGCCTCCTGTGCGGCACGGCGCTCGAGGCTCTTTTGATCGGCCTTGGCCATGCGCTCTGCGAGCTGGTGGCGGTAGGCTGCCTCACGCTCACGGTTCTGTCGGTGTTGCTCAGCCATGAGCTCCTGATGGCGCGCACGTGCGGCAATCTCCTCTTGCAGCTTCGCCTCCGCCGCCTCCTTGGCCTCTGCCATGGCCTGTTGGCGGCGGGCCTCGGCGGCCTCGCGGCGCTCGTGCACCTCCCTGGCAAGCTCTAGCTGCCTCGCCATGCGGATCTCATTGGTGGCAAAGATCTTCTTTTGTTGTTCCTTCTTTTGGGCCAAGACGGTTGGGATCTCCGTGGATTGTGTGGGCTTGTGCTCACTTGGATTGCGGAAGGCATTCACCACGTCCAGAAGCTGCACGTTGGCACACAGCGAGAGATAGTCTGAGACGAGTGCGGCATTCAGCTTCTTGCGGCGCTCGGCATCGCGCTCTTGGCGGAACTTCTTCACCGCCTCACGCATCGCGGGCTCCTGCGGGAGTAGCTCATCATCATCGCGGGACCTCCGCATCTTGAGATCCTTCGTACCAAGACCATTCCGAAGAAGTACGAGTGCCGAGCGCGGTGAGTTCAGGCGTGGCTCGGCATTATCCAGTGACTGCCAATTCTGAAGATTCACGAGACGTGCCGGCATCGCCCGTGAGCCGACTAGCCAATCGAGATTGATGTTGCTTGTATCGAGGTGGAAGGATTCGGAGTAGGCGGAGGGCGGCGTAATGAGCACGCGAAGTAGTTCTGCACACTCACTGGCTTCCGCCTTGCCGTCGAGGGAAGGGGCGGCACCGCCGAGGCGGAGAGGAGCGGCATCTGCCGTTGTTGGCTCGCCAGTGGGCGGGATGCTCTGAAGCGCGAGCTCCACATCGGCTGCCTTCAAGGTGGTGTGGCGCTCGGAGGGTGAGGAGGGCCGTGAGGTGGCGGCCGACTTCCGCGGAGAGCTGGAGGATGCCTGCCGCGTTGGCGAGCCCGCCTGCTTCGTGGAAGGTGTGCGGAACCGCAATGACTGAGGACTGCCTGACTTGGTGCTACGAGCAGAGACAACCGACGATGCTGGGGCGGCCGTTGTAACAGATGTGGCCGCACTGGTTGGTGGTGCGGCTGTTCGTGGGGATGGGGTGGTGGCGGTGCTAATCACCACCTTGGAGGTGCTCCGGCCCGTTGCGGCTGAAGGAGCGATGGAGGGCCTCGGCGGAGGGTGTGGGCCTGCAACATTTGGTGCAGCAACCGACGAGCCCCGCTCCATAATGGGTGGCACCGATGTACGCCCTGTTGCTCCATGTGTGCTGGAGGTGATGGAGGCGTTGTTGGCCTCTGCGGCCGCAGCTGCGGTGGCCTTGGCGTTGGAGTGCCGTGGCGGCCGAGCAGAGTTGGGCTGGTCCGGTGAGAGAAGACTACGGTTGGTGCTGATGCTGTGGCGGGCACCGCCCACTGGCACGGCGGCCTCGCCCTCGCCCGCAGCCTCGGCAACCGCGTTTGGGTCAGTCGGTGGCGGTGTCGTGGCGGCGGCTGGTTGGCGATCTTCATCCATGAAGACGGCCGTTGCTCGCTTCTTTGGTTGTTGTGGTGCGTCAGACTTGAAGTGAGGCAAAAATCGGTTGCGGTTTTTGCGTTTGCGGCGCATTTCCAGAATCTTCTCGTACTCAATCTCTGCCGACGTGGGCTCGTTCATGAGCGGGATGTCGCGGTTGAAGGCCGCTGGAACGTCCTTTAGCCCCACCGTGAAGGTGGTGTCGGCGTTGCCAAGATGATGCTTTAGGAGCTCTGGTTCGTACTTTTCATAGTCGGTGAGGTACTTGATGCGGCTCTTATCATCGGTCATCTTGGGCACGTTGGGGAGGGCCATGGAGTGGCCCTTCGACCCATCTCGAGCCCTCGACATGATTATGAAAAGACGTGTGTGTTCAGCCACGAAGGGGAGATGATAAACTTCTAGAGTAGCTCAGCACTCACACACAGAGAAGGTACTACATCAAATTGAAGATGGGAGGCAAAAGTATTGTGAAGAAGCATCAACATCGTACACGATCATCATGTGTTGCATGTATCCCGCATGAACCACTAAAGAAAAAAAAAATGTCTGTGCGAACTCACTTCATCCTGAGTTCTCTATCATACATGACCAAACGGGCAAATAAGTTGATGATGTTCAAGATTGATTGGTTGTGCTGGCCACAGAAACACACCCGTCAACCTGAACCACTTCTCAGTTGCCGACTCCACGCAACACAGTCACAATGCTCCTGTAGCTCCACCTTAGTAGGCATACTTATGCACGGCACTTGCACCTACGTCGTGGTACTCCGCCTTTGGCAGACACAAGTGAGGGAAGTGCGCAGAACAGCTCCACACTGAGCCGCCAATCCATGCCGCCTGCGCACGTTCAGCGAAGGCGATGCACTGCACCAGCCGCTCACCGAGGCCGCTTTTGGCGATGCCTGGAGGATTGCGACGGTACAGGTCGCGTTGCAGACGTTTTTCTAGGTTTCGAAGACGTGTGGTGCCACCGCCAAGGACGATGTTGGAGAACAAGTCTTCGTGGAGATTGACGTGGCAAACACTAATCACTTCCTCAATGGCCTCCACCCAACCCGTTAGTGGGGCACGGCAGTTAGGATTGCTCGTGGAGTAGCCCGTCGGGGTTGGTGGGCGGAGCGCTGCAAGATCCAGCACATCACTCTCTTCCATCCCCAGCGGCTTCTGCACCTCCGCATCTTCCTTGCTACGGCCCTGTTGGAGAAGTGACGGATTGAAGAGACGCTCGGGAATGGTGTAGCGGCTATCAAAAATGAAGATGCGTTCGTTATCAGGAAGGGCATAACTATCCGAGCCCTTCTCCTCAATGCGGTGAAGATCTTCCTCCAGGTCAAGGGAGGCCGTGCACATGCTCTCCTTGATGTGCTGCACCAGCTCCCAGTCTCTCTCCGTGGAAAGGGGGTAGCCCTTGTCTCGGAGTACATCGAAGAGCTCCTGGGTCAGCATATCGCCCGCAATGAAGGATGGCCTCATGGCATGGGCCAGGCGGTAGCCATCGCTAACAGCAGCAATCATCGTCTTGCCCGCACCACTATCCAGTGAGATGCCGCTTGTGCGTCCGGTTGAAAATATGGTGGAGGAGGCCATGTTCAACAAGCCGAGAAGTGGCACGTTGAAGCTCTCAAAGAAGACCTCTGCGAGCTTCTCTCGGTCTTTGCGTGTGATGTCTGCCGGTTCCAGCATGAGGCAGGGTGTTTGATCAGGTGCGACCTCAAGCCGGTCGTACAACGTGTAGAAGAGAAGACGTTCAAAATCTTCAAAATCTTCAATGTGGCCATGTTGAACGGGGAAGCGGAGGTTTAGCAGGCCACGTTCGGCATTGGCTTCATCACCAGCCACAATATCGCAGGCGTGGTGCAGCAACGAGGCACGGGTGCCGGTGTGCCGGGGTACGCCAAGGCAGCTGCGGTACACCTCGCGTGGCAGCTCTTCGCCGGAGAGGCCGGCCTTGGTGAGCGCACTACCGACGTCAATCACCGCGCTACGTACGAGGGAATCATAGGCTATCGGAACAGAAGGCATGACGGCTCACGTCTAGGAGATGTTGTTCTAAAAAGTGTTGAAGAGAATGAACCAACCACACACCCACACCACAGAAGGTTACCACAATGAAGCTTTCGTGGCGGTGAGGTGGAGAGATGACCCTCTGCGTGCTAGAGCTCAGTACAGAAGAAGATAAAGGACAAGTCAGAGTGAACCATGTGCATCCACCACCATTAGCAACACAATCTGACGAGACAGATAGAGAGAGAGAGAATGAAAAACAAATTCGATGCCAGCTTTGTTGAGCAATCGCAACACGGTGTGCAGCCTTCGCACACAACCATCCATACTTCTACTACCTACCTGCTACGCGCTGTATTGGCCTGACGAGCTGCTGTAGCCCTCCATCGCGTTCAGTGCAGATGGCTTCACAATCTCTGAACGCGTGTTGTCAATGGCCTCTCCGTGGATGGCAAAGATCTGCTCCATTTCATCATTGCGTTGGAACAGCTCATGCTGATTCATCGCGCCAGCCATCCACCGCTGTTTGTTTGTGTTGGTGGAGAAGCACTGACGATGGTACGTCACAAAGATAGCAAAGGCGCCGGTGGAGCACACGGCAATGATCAAGGCAATCTGGTCCGGGATGAGCAACAAAAGAAATTGCCTGGATTCACGAAGTGTTCGCTGCGCACGTTGAATGGTTGCCACACGCGCGTGTGCGTTCATGTTGCTATTACGGTAGAGCATACCCTTTTCTGATGGACGTGCGCCTGGGGAGAAGGCGTGGAGGTAGGGCTTGATCCGCCGCAGAGTAGTCTGTCGCAGCATGATTGGCCAATAATGAACTAAATATCCCAACTCCTAAGACTACACTACGCACGTCAAGTTGCTACTGTGCGGAATCACACAAATTCTTCTTCAACAGCGTCACGCGTTTGCACACGAGGTGTACACGCGGATATTGCTACAAGATGATGATGAAGATGATGATCACAAGAGAAGCACCACATACAAACGACCAAACAACAACAACCAACAACCATTTAGCTGTGTCAGTATAGGTACCCCAGACGCAGGTGGAGAGAGTTGTATAACAGGTACAACGCTATCTTCGTCGTACAACGTCACTAATCATACATCTGGCGAGGGTGGATAATCTCGGGCGAAGGAAGAGGCAGGCCACAAATCAATGATTTAAGCATCGATTGTGTGTGCGTTGGGAGACGAATCTACGGGCTCACTGTGAAGACCTACATTGTCTTGCCACGCCATCTCTATTCCTTCCATAATACTTCCCCTCCTTCATCACCGCCATCGCTTGACTCAAACACAGCAGCCACAGCTAGCCATCTACATACGCCCCCATATCTCCCACGACGCGCACACACGCGGAACACGTTTACAAGTAGCCCTTGGCAACGGCGGCATTCTTAAACTGCTCCACTCCACACTTGCCACCCTCAGCCGTCGCGGCAAAGACCTCATCGATTTGCGCGTCGGTCAGATCAAAATCGCACTTGCGGCACAGGCGGCGGATATCTTCACAGTCACGGCCGCCAGCGAAGTACTTCGATTCCACCCCGAGGCTCACGTAGTGGCACGGATTAACGAGCTGGCTAACCCTCGCCTCATCATCCATGTCGCCTTCTCGCAACGTCACCACCGTGCGACCACGGCAATCAAGGCTCTTGAAGCCATCACGCATCCGCTCGGTGCTGGTGCGGTACATCCACGACGGGCTGCTCGTGCCGTTGGCACCGCCATTGACTCCAGATAGCCGGCGTTGGTGTTTGCCACCGCCACGCGCATGGTCTTCTAAGCCTCCCTCCTCATCACCCGTCGTCGCAGCGCCCATGGCCCAGCTGGAGAGCAGCTCACGCATGGGAACCTTGTGGTCGCCAGGGCCTCCGCCCGTGACGGAGAAGGGCGCCGTGATGCCGTCGGGCACACGTACCTTGGTCGGGTCCCACTCACCGGGGTTATCAAATCCGTAGCTCCTCGGCTTGCCCACTTCGTACTCCACCGTGGATTTATAATCCTTCTGCAACTTGGGAATGAGGCGGGTAGCGTTGGGTGGCTTGAAGGTGGCGGCGCTTGAGTCGCCTTGCGGGCTAGCCACACCAAAGCGGTGTTGCGTAGGATCGATGCCCTTGGCCTCCCAGTCGTAGTGGCGATTGGTCTGAGCCCCGGCCTCGGCAACGTTGGCGTCACGGAAGGCTGTGAGGAGCGACTTCACCGACTCACCGGGAACACTTTGTGTTCCAAAACCGTGCAGGGGTTCCACAATGGGGTCTTTGGGGCTCGGCGCACGTCCCAGTGGGCGTTGAATGTTGCTCACGTAGCGCTTCTCACGTTGTTCATCGACTAGCACGTTCATCTTGTTGGCGTACATGCCAGGGTGGAGGCACTCGTCAATGCGTTGGTTGGCGTCACTTTGCACGCCGTAACGTGTATCCACATCAGCCGGGGCATCCCCGCTGAGACCCCAATGGCGGTGTGCAATGCCCACATCACCACCACGGTGGTAGTGCACCTTGATCTTGGTTGGCGTCAAGACGCCCTCGGGGTTGTAGCTGCTCGTGAGCTCCGCCACACCAGGTTGGGTGTAGTCACCGGCAAGTCCGGCAGTGCGGATCTGCGGGGCATTCCGCTGCAGCCGGAGACGCGTCGTCGACATATCTGTCACTGGGTTGATTGGGGCAAGAAAAAAACCAAAGGATGCTTCACCAAACAACAACAACAACAGCAAACAACGTTGTGTTGAATGAAATCGAAGATATCTACGAGATGGATGGAGAGAGGGAACCTGTGGTACTAAAATGAACCGCTCGAGCCCTCACTCACTTACTAGCAAGAAAAAAAAGATAGGGAGCAGTGCGATGCATCAGTTATAAAGAGGCATACATGAACACATGTTGGGTATCATCACACCGTGAGGATGTTGCTTGCACAACAATGAAGTGGTCTTCTTTTTCTTACTTGATGTGCCGGCAGCGCCACCATGATGCTTGCTCCTTCTTAGTTGCCATAAAGGGTGGTGCGTGCGCCCTTCACAAAGTCTGGCGTACCCCAACGACGCTGAATGCGGCCATGAGCCTTCACAACATTCCACATGTGCGCACGCCGCCACTGGCTAAGCGAGACGTTCTCAATCGTGTTGTCAGCGATGATGCTCTGCATGCGCGAGGCAATCCAGCGATCCATCGATGTGGTAGATGGTGAGGTGGCGGAGTTGGTCTCGGCCGTCAAGACGCCCTGACCCCATCGCAGCACCTCGGCGTGTGACGGGTGAGAAACAAACACACCGCCATCCGCGAGAGCGAAGCTGCGGAAGTTGGGGGAGAGGGAGCGCGTCATGCTGGAGAGGGGAAGATCATCCGCGGTAGCTGTCGAGCCCGGTGCTGGCTGGCTTTCTGACCTCCCAAGCTGCCTCACACGGAAGTTGCGGTTCTTTTTTGGGCTGTACACGGACATACCGAAACCACCAAAGCCGTAGCGAATGAAGCCGCGGTTGTACACGCGGCCGTAACGGGTACCGGCATTAGGGTGCTGAGCACGCTTCTTCTGGTGTGACTGAACACGTAACAGAAGGGCGGTAAAGCGGAGCATCTTACCAGCTACAACAACAACACTAGGCTGCTATATGAAGAACAAGCTACACCGCCACTTGATGCACAAAGAGGGAAAGGAGAAGGAGAAGGAGTAAGCAAGTTGATGAGTGGAGGCGGCACATTGCCTAGGTAATAAAGGAATGAGCTGAGCGTAGCAGCACATGAAGCATGATTTTGGTCGTCAGTTGTCATGGACATTCCGGGTGCCCCTTATCTCTCCCACAATGTCGTTGAGATAATGTTCATCCAAAAAAAAAAAAAACGGTACAAACATCGAAAATAATCAACGACAACAACACCAAAAGAAAAAAAAACGAAATCAAAATAAATAAATCCACATACAAAATAAACAGCTGAAAAAGGGGAAATATTAGATGCACTGGAATTGAAATGCACCTAATGCAGCATGATTCAGACGACGAAGAACAAAACTTGTTGTGACTCAACTCACTTGAATAGCCGTTTTCTGTGTTGTTCGAGTTCTCGTCGATTGTGGTGGTGTGCGGGGTTCCTCATGCGATATCATTGAAGTGTCTGCGGAAAGCATCCGCAACAGCAGCCATGACCCACTCAATTGGACGTGGCAGTTCGTTCGCCAATCCAGTGACGGATCAGAAACAACCAACGAAGATACCAAAAACAACACTGCGAGGGTAGGAGATGAAAATTGAGGTAGGGGGCAACTCATTGAAGATACACCGCCATGCATCCACCTACGCTGACTTTCTGTGCGTACAATACCGCACCCACACGTACACGATCAACGTCAGTGCCCCCTCGTGGTTATCCGAGGAAGCACAATCTCCACTACGGCAATCATCTCAAGAAGGGATTCCCCCATTGAAAACACATCATCGCAGCAAAGCATTACCAAGGTGAAGGGAGGGCATCATCCAGTCATCCGTGACATCCCCCAAGCACAACGATGATCAGTCAAACAAAAGAGAACCTAAAAACAACAAAGTGCTGGAGCAAATGAACGTGGATGGCGACGGCAGATTGCCATCAGGTACACATACATTTACTGAGTTGCCCTTCCTCCTCCTCCTCCTCCTCCATCATTTGCGCACTCCCGAGATGTGGAAGAGTAGGAAGAGTCTGTGGTGCTGCACAGCATCAATGAGGTCCAATTCAGTGCTCCTATCCGTTGCAGCCACGCCGTGCCAAGAGCCACGGCTGAATGACCAACAATGGAGTGGGTTAGTGAATCCAGGTGTACTTCTACCTAACGAGCACACATGCATACATACATGCGTATACACCAACGGTGATTGCGTATCTTTGTGTGTGTGTGCTCGTCATTGCAGTTTGATTGCAAAGAACAAAAAAGGGTTGAGGGGGTTGGATCTCCACGCTATGGGCGAGGAGACCCACGCGATTTGCAACAACACTACACAACATCTTGTGTAGGTGAGGGTGTGTGGATATGCGGCTAAGCTTCTGCTTCTCGTTGAGCGCGGATATCTGCCACGCGCGAGGGAATTTTGTGTGCCGCGACTGCTGCCAGGTCTTCCATCTGCGCATTGAGTGTTGAAGCGTCGTCGCTGTGCAGGCGCTGCTTCGCGCCTTCCACTTGTTGCGTGACGTGCTCCTCCAGCTTGTTGAGGGTTGCAATCAAGTCAACCTGCGAGAGACTCTGGCACTGAGGCGTCATAGGACCTGCTTGGCTCATGGCTGCTGTTGTTCGTGTGAGTGTGTGTGGTGAGATGAAGTATTGAGTAGGTGGGACCCTGAATGAATGTTTCGGGGTGGCGTGAAGAAGGCTGGTAGGATGGAGATGGACAAGTAGGTAATGAATGATTCTAGCTTCAGGCAGCAAGATGGAGAAAAGTAGAGAGATTGTGGTTGTGGTTTTTTTTTTTTGCCCATTTGATGAATTGTTTCACAAGTGTGGTGCGCCGCTCAATCAAGAGACGTTGCTACCCTGTGCGTGTCTGTTTGTGTGTGTGTGTTTTTTTTAGCGCGATGACTTCATCAGTGTATCCAACCGTTGAACAAGTTGCACGGAATCGGTGAGGTGAGGATGATGTGGTGGAGTCCGTCAGCCGCTTACTGGGGTGTTTGCCCTTGCAGGATCTCCCGAATGGCACGTAGATGTCTAAGCTTGAGCGCCGAGACATCCACTTCATCACCAATCATCATGGACGGTTCTTTCCGACGGAAGTAGTCATTGAGTGCGTTGTAAATGGCCGGGTCCTTGTGGCCCTGAATCTCTGCCACAATGGCATCCACATCTTCTTCTGGCGCAAGCTTATCCTCATCAAGCGCCTCCACCAGACGCGTGAGTGCCTTTCTGCACTTCTCCGCCTCAGCCGTGATGGGAGAGGCGCTACCGTTGAAGGTTCCGCAATTAGCCCAAATGAGTTCAACATCGCTCATCACCTGCTCCGTCGTGGAGTAGTGGCCGCCGGATGCGATGCGGTCAAGAACCGTGCGCAGTGACATGGGAATGTTGATGGTGTCGTAGTACTTCCACACTCCGAGCTCCACCGCATTCACCGGTTCACGGAAGTTGGTGGAGCAGCTCTCCTCTGTGTAGAGCTTGTACAAGCAGTGATAGAGATCGCTCACCTCTGGCGGCAGACGATCGGCAAGACCGGATTGGTACGCATGACGGCCTTGAGGGAGGGGGCGAGGGTGGGCCAGTGCACAGTCGATGCAGTTGAGAATGTAGTCGATCTCTTGCACAATGCTTTGCGGGCTGTTGACTTCACCAGGAGCCATTCTTGTACAATGTTGTGTTGGGTACTCAGAGGTAGGGCCAATCTATGAGGGGTGGTGGGTGTATTGCCACCAGCAACCAATGGACAAAGTGGATGCCGAAGGTGGAGGACCTACACGTGTACTGTTGATGAGGATTCTCTCCCACAACAGACTTCCCAATGCTACACACACAAATAAGAAAGAACAAGAGATGCTCAATACGTCACAGCAGTATTGAGGATACGCGAACATGAGATACTCACCACGGCACCTACACACAACGTATGTCTGTGAAAAATGGCAGCAGAACAACAACAATTTCCCCTCAACGAAAAAAGGTTGGAAAGCCTGGCTCATCCTGTCTATCCACTGCACGGACGCGCAACCCACGAAAGTTCATGGTGCGTTGTTGTTGTGTTAGATTCTTGACAATCGAACGCTTCCACGGAGGTAAGGCGTCGTCTGGAACGAAGACGATGCCCTCGGCACACTTCCGCTCAAAGTTTCCCAGCCGTGTGAGGTCTTGCACCTGACGACGTTCTCCCATCTGTGGCTTGTAGGGCTCACGACGGTTTTGAAGCAGCATCTGCTTATTCACTACCTTGGAGGTTTTAACTAGTCGTCGTATGAATCCCATGACGAGCTAGATTGATGGTGTGTTTGGTTATTTGGTTTGCGTACTTGGCCACGTAGATTAGGGCCCTCACATCAGCAACCAATGAAGAACAGGAAAAGGGGGGAAAGAAGTTGATGCCTTGTTTCTGAGTAGAGCATGTGTTGTAGTGTAGATGTGGGTAAGCACAGGGTGCACCATTCAGTGGGGTTATGTTAGGCGCGCTGTAACATGATTCAGCCACCTTCATCTGGCAGCTCCTCCACAGCAACGAGGATGTGCGTATGGATAAGAGGGAGCTCACGCAGAGAGAAGAGTGATGCCACACCTGAACCACGAATCCCCTAAGGTCTACCTTACTAGCTCAGCACGTGGAGGCTTGCGTCCACAGCATCATCAATAACTCATCAACACATGTTGTACAACGTGCATGAAGAGGGTGGCAATGATGGAGGATTCCTTCCCTCACTACGAGATACCACTTGTGTGTGATGGGGCCTTACGCAGATTCCTCCTCGGCCACAACGGGTGTGGTGGGCGTCGTTGGAGCATCCACCTCTGGGGCGGTAAGCGGGGCCATTGACAGCCGCCCCGCACGTCGGGCAGCGGCAAAGACTAGAGTAAGCACCAGCACGTGGCACACAAGGCGGGAGAAGCCAGGAAGAGCGTCCATGGGGTTCTGGGCGGCAAAGCGCATCTCCCGTCCAAGCCGAGCGATGCGGTAGGGCATCAGCCGTGCCTGGAGGAAGCAGAAATCTCTAGTGTAGCTGCTGGCGGCATCAATGTTGTGCGTTTTGCAGAAGTCAAGGGTTGCGGCGAAGCTCTTGGCTTCTGACGGCGCGGCCATGAACCTACTGACGTTCTTTCGTGCAACACATACCGTGGAGCGTCGTAACATTTGTTACTGCGCACTAACCAAAACAAGGAATGATGTGGGTGAAGTGCGTACCTCTCTCGTAGGGTTGCGAGTGAGGGGGGAGATGAAGAGGGTTCCGTAACAAAACACGTGAACCCAGCCGAGTGCTGTGCTACACACAAACAAGATGAAGGATGTTGAAGGCAAAGATGGTGTTTTCTTGGCACAC
Organism: Jaenimonas drosophilae; assembly: GCA_030849065.1. NCBI lineage: Eukaryota > Euglenozoa > Kinetoplastea > Trypanosomatida > Trypanosomatidae > Jaenimonas > Jaenimonas drosophilae. The sequence continues at coordinate 30,824 of JASAON010001488.1, forward strand.
AAGATATGAGTATCGCACAATAGGTCGTCAAAGGCCATCATGAAAGACGAAGACGAGTGATTGGTTTGATTAATGTTGAAAGCACAAAGAAAGGGAGGGTGGGATGCACAGCACACCACACTACATCCGCGCAAGTCGCTGAATGGGCTTACTTGGACTGAATCTTGGCAATGCGCTCACGGCGGCTCTTGATGGCAGCCTTCTGGTTCATCTTGCGCACACGGCGGGCGCTCACGAGGGCAGGGAGCCAGCCTCCACGCTTGGAGTTGTGGAGGCACAAGGGCATCGCCTTCTTGATGCCATTGCGGTGGTTCTTCTTCGACTGGTTGTGGTTAGTGTGGTTCTTTGACTTGGCCATGGTTCCCAACTACCTACACAAGATACGAGAGAACCAATAACAGTAAAAAAAAAGATGAAGCAACAGAAGAGTTCAAGTGCGAAGAACGAATTTTACCATTGGGTACAACACATGCCCCACATCACTCAATGCATGAGTGACAACAGCCAAATCAACTCCCTTTTGTGTTTTTTTTTTATGACTGTAAATCAGAAGAAATCATCGCGTACTTCCGTAAGCGAGATAGCACACAAACACCTTACTTGGACTGAATCTTGGCAATGCGCTCACGGCGGCTCTTGATGGCAGCCTTCTGGTTCATCTTGCGCACACGGCGGGCGCTCACGAGGGCAGGGAGCCAGCCTCCACGCTTGGAGTTGTGGAGGCACAAGGGCATCGCCTTCTTGATGCCATTGCGGTGGTTCTTCTTCGACTGGTTGTGGTTAGTGTGGTTCTTAGACTTGGCCATGGTGAATGAGTGCTACATGATGAAGACACAAGATTTGCAGAGTGGAAGAAGAAAAAATAGCATCAGAGTACTGAGATGGGAATGTGCAGAGGGACGTACATACAATAGAAAACTTCATGAAGTGCTCATGTGAAGCAACAATGCGATGAATCATCATCATCATCAACCATTCTTCAACGTTCTTTTCTTGGTGCTACGACTGGATGGACTTGTAGCTCTTGCGCTTCGCCATCGCATCTACAATGGAGGTGAAGATGGGTCGCAGAACATAGCCCAGCTGCCCGCTTGTGGAGAAGATCACCTCTGAATCCCCGCACAACATCCCATTCACGCAACGTTCCGCGCACGTACGTGGTGGGATTCCACGACGTTGATGGCCAGGAAGTGGTTTGCCATCTGCCGTCATGACACGTTGATGAAAGTCAGTATCCACGTAGCCTGGGCAGCACACGGTGATGGGTGGCACCCCAACCTCTCCACGCAGGGCGTTGGCAAATCCTTGCATCGCATGCTTCGAGGCGGTATATCCGCTGCGGAGGGTGGAGGGGAGAATGCCAGCGAGGGAGCTCATGATGAGAATCTTGGCAGGCAGCTTGGCAGTGTGGGTCGTCTTGAGGGTTGGAAGGAACATCTGCAGCAAACGTACGTTGGCGAGGTAGTTGATGTTCATGAGATCTTCACAAATTTGCAAGAAGCGGGCATCGCTCGCAAAGGGGGCAATGCCACCCGCGCCTGCATTCAGGACTAGATAGTTGAGCTCGACGCCGTGTGCCTCAGATGGGTAGAGCGCCTTCATGGCCTTGTGTACGGCTGCTGCCCCATCCGCAGAACTGAGGTCGGCTACCACATAATCGCAACGCACTGCGCCATCTCCCACACACGTTGACGCGGCGGATTGAAGGGCGGATTCGTTGCGGCCAACAATCACCACACGGCATCCTGCGCGAGAAAACACTCGCGCGAGTTCCAAACCAACACCGGAGCCCCCGCCCGTAATGAGCGCCACTGCTCCAGCACGCAACTTCTCGGCGGTGAGACGACGGTACACCCACCGGCTGAAGAGCAGCAACGCGAGGCCCACAAGTGATTTGGCCGCGATGGACATGATGATGATAAACACGTATGTAAGTCGGTACGAACGCTAGCCGATAAATATCTTCAGAAGTAGTACGGAGAATATTTTTTAAAAAACAAAGAAGAGGATAATGAGATTCATCGTACCACGTTGAGTCATTGCACACGTACATCAAACGACGAAGTCAACGATGCAGGAGAGATTTGAGCAATGATGATCCCAGCAACTCACCAAGGCCGCAGACAGCAGGCAATGGTTGATGTAGTATAGAGGTGTGTGGGAGATGGCCATGTCGCAGAATGCATTCACGTGGCCTAGGTTCGTCAGCAACGTATACGTCTGGCAATGGTACTCATGCATCATGCCGGTTTGGCATGAAGGCTACGTACGCTGTAGGGGGCCTCCTGCCCCGTTCGTCGGTAGAGGATGATCTCCTGTTGCTTGAAGTAGCGCTTGCCCTCTTCCGTCACGAGCACCAAGTTGATGAAGTACTGCACCTGAAATTGCGCATCATTGACGATGGTGGGGGATAAGGTTGGAATGGCACTGAGGTGAATGCGGATGGGCACCACCTCTCCCACAATGGGCATACCATCCATGATCTCATAACTCTGGAGTGTTTCACTCGTGGTGGGGCCATCATTGATTGTTTCCTTGCGCACAATGGCAACCTCTCCATGACGGATATCGAGGTCGGCCTTCTTGTACGTGACCCAGCCCAACACGCGTTCACGGAGATGGAAGACTTGCTTCTCATAGCGGAACTCAATGTGCAGAACATCTCCAACTCCCACCGCCATGGATACCGAGCGTTCATCAAAGTCCTTCTGAATGTGGCAACAGGGGCGAGCGCAGGCATCCGGCTCAGAGGCGGAGCGCTCCTCATCCACACGGCTCACCCAGAACTCTGCCTCCTCCACAATGTTCTTGATGGGGCGCATTACCGTGATGCGCAGAATGTAGTGTACCGACACGTTGAAGCCGCGGTACGACTCACGCTCCTTCGTTGCACCAAAATCAAAAGGGAAGTTGGCCCCCGTCGCAGGAACCACCGTTGCTTCGAAGCGTTTTTCTTGTCTGAAGAACTCCAGACGGTTTGCTGCACTTTGGATGTATCCAATGCACTCAATCAGAACACCACTGTTGCGGTAGCTGCTGCTGGATGGACGCAGTACTGCCTGGCCCACTATGGGCTCCTTCCCGCCATAGGCATGCATACGTTCGCTCACGTTGCCGTGAAGATCATCCACAACCACCTTCTGATCCTCGGTGCGATTGGTCCAAAAGACCGAAACGTCACAACCATCCAGGCGGCGAATGAGCTTGTCAAAGAGTGAGGGGCCCTGCTCCCGCTCAGGGGGTGACTCCACCGGCGCTAGCATCCACAATAACTAAAGTACAATGTTGTGTTGTTGTTGTTGTTGTTGTTTCTCTGGCCTCTCTCTGTGTAGTTGTTGCTCCTTCGTTTGCAAAGACGAGCTTCAGAACGAGTGTTGTGCAAATGAGGGAAAGAAGAGAGAGAATGGAGTAGCTCATCCTACACAACCACATCATGTACCGAGGGGAATACAAGAGTGAAGGAAGTTTTGTGGCGTTGTACTGTGGGTATCTCAGTGCAGAGTCATTCGTAGTGCAAACGTTGGTGCCACTTACATTCCACGTCCATCTCTGTGCGCAGAACGAGGAGATAGGGAGAATGGGAGGGAGGGGCACCTCCATCCACGCAGGCCAACACATGGCGTGAGTGCGTCCAAGGTTCTCAACTCCATTATGACGAAGACAAAGAGGGGGAGGAGGAGGTGGTGTTGGCTATTGCCGCAACCACATAACAACAACAACAAACTCATCATGCGTACACGCGCTTGCATGTAAAAAAGAATCATGCATTTGAGTACGTCTCTCACGAGGGGTGGAGTACGTTCATCATAGCAGATGGGAGAAGGAGCTCCAGTGGATGAGGATGGAGAAGAGAAGGGGGGTAGTGGTTGAGAACATAGCCGGGCAGATAAATCTCCAGAAGTGCATGCCACGAAAGATCTGTAGCAGTCATCTGCACTCATCGCTGATCACGACCAGGAGCGTTTTTTTGGGGTGTTTTTTTTTCGTTTGCTTTTGTGTGTTATCGTTTTCGTCGTGATTGGTTGCGTGGCGGGGTTGGGGGAGATGAAGGTGCAGTGGAAAGTCGAGGCAAAGTTCAGGAGGGAAAACTAAGAAAAAAAATGTGTGTGCGTCGCGACCTCAACTATCGCTTTCATCACCGCCCGTCCAAAGCTTGCCAATGGCGAGTGCAAGCGCGAAGAGATCCACCATCGAATGTGTCTCGGAGAAGGGCGGATAGAACCACAGAGACTGCCCCTTGGCCTCGGCAAGCAGCGCACCATCTTCTACATCTCCCGCATGCACCTTCACCAACTCCGGGCTCAGCATGCGTGAGGAGCCATTGCTAGAGATGGAAGAATTAGTTACGTGATGGCGTTGTTGGCTACGACGAGCGCGTGCGGTGGCCCCACCCCCGCCATCACGCTCGCTTCCCGTGGAGCTGTGGGCCGAGCTGTCTCGACGGCTACGGCGATGGAGGAACTTTGGTATCATAACCCGCTCAACGGTGGAGATGGTTCTACTGTACATGCGCCATGCCCCAGCATCCTCGCAAGGGGCGTACTTGTGGCGGCGTACCACCCCAAACTCCACACGCTCCCCCCTCACGAAGTGTTGGCATCGAGCGTTGGTCGCAATGTGTGCCCGCTCCGCCACACTGTCCGTGACGCGGAAGATGGAGAGAAGGTGCCGAAATCGGCTTTGACGCACCACAAATTTTGGAACCCGCGCAGAATCGCAAACGACGAGCACGCGATGAATCGGGTGGCCAGACTCATGCAGTATTTCACCCATCAAGTAGCGGCTCGTCGGTAGTGGCACCTCCGCTGCGGGGAGATGTGGGGAGTAGGGAGATGCCTCACCTCCATCCTCCACAGTGGTTGAGGTGGTGTTGGTCGTCGCTGCCGCAGATGGAAAGCTACCTCCATCAGCAGAATTATACTCCTGAAGGGGAATCAAGCCGCCTTGATCCTCATGATCTCCTTGGACGACTATAGCATCGCCAAAGATGCGATTCTGACGAAGCTCGCCCACACGCCTGCCATTGTGATAGCCCGCAATGGTTCCGTCACCACACTGCACAAGATCCACCTGAATCGGGGCAAGCGTCGATGCCCCACTGCGACGACGGCTGCCGGTGCTGCGACCACCCGCAGAGCTTCGCGTGCATGAGAGCGGATCACCTTCATCCGTGGCGGCCCCGCGACGTTTGGGTGAGCTGCGCGTGGGCACCGAGCGGCGATTGGCAGACTTGGTGGCTTTCTTGTCTTTGGAGGAGACGGGCACCGGGATGTTGGGGATGTCAGTGAGGGGGCCATCCACCTCCAGCAACTCCAACACACTCTTGCTGGCCACCAAGATGGTGCTGCTGCAGCCCGACAGCGCCGGATCATCCCCGGCTCCTGCGGCACACACAAGATTCGAAGTGCTGCTCGTTGAGCTGTGCATAGGTTCGTCGCCCTGGTATTGAAATGAGGCACCAGATGAATTGGTTGGTGTTCGGATGGAGTAGCAGGCGCTGTGCAAGGAATCCTCATCATCCTCGGTCGCAGTCTGAAGAAGGCTGGACTGTCGCTTGCTTGGCATGGGATCCACGTGTGAAGAGCCGCCGCGATCCTCCCTCCGCAGTCGTCTCTCCTCCGCCGCAATGAGCTGGGTGATGGTATCCTTCTCCGCCGATCCGAGACCGCCAAACTCTTGCGGAATCTCCTTCGCATCCATGAAGGGCTCGAGCTTCTCCATGTTTGGTGGGCCCTTGAAGAAGCGAATCTTGTCCTGCACACGGGCATCCACCAGGGGCCGCAACACCTTCCACGCACCAGATACGGCCCAGCCCGTATTGAAGATGAGCATGCGACGCATAATTTCGGGGTAGTACTCCTGCATAATCTTGCACAGGTCCCGCAGAAAGCCTAGGGTGAGGGTATTCACGCTGGACATCGTGATGAGGCCGAGATCAATCACGTAGGTGCAGCGATCGACGCCACACTCCTTGGCGGCAAAGCGCGCGCTCTCCATCACACGTATCTGTGCGCGCAGCAGCACCGACTTATCCATCTCCTTCAGCAGAGGAATGAGCTTGGTTGGGTCAAGCGCGATCCAAAGATTTGGGTATCCTTCCTTGTCTCGGCCAAAGATGCTCGAAACCATGGCCTGCACGCGTGGCTCCACCTCTTCACGGAGAATACCGTTCAGCGACTCCACCTGCCGAAGCAGCACATAACCGCCGAGAAACTTTTCAGCTTGCTTGATGTTCCACCCTTTGCCAATGAGAAAGCGATACAACAAGTCGCAGTCTGAGAGCTTTTGTTCGTCGTCAATGGGAAGTAAATCGGCAATGATGTTTCGTAGTTGGCGGTTCTTTTCGCGGTGCTCTGCGGTGAGCTCCAGCGGGCCTGACATCTTCTGCTCCCGCAGATTCTTTTCATACTGCGCCTCCCAACTGCCCATGATTAGTGTATGGTTCGATTCGGTAGCACAACAAGGTATGTTCTCACGTCCGTGTGGTTATGTGTCGTGTGACTCTCACGATCAGCGAGCACACAGGCAGAGATTAGAGGAGAGAATGGTGCTACACGCGAGTGTATGGATTCAGCGTAGCTGAACAGAGCTAATACAAGGTAGAGCTGGTGCAGTGAGTTCTTCTTCTGATGAAAACCCAACACGTGCTGATGAATTTTGTGTTGGAATTGTGTGTACGTCAATCCGTGTTGTCCCTCTGCTATATACACAGAAGAGAGGGCTTCACTCAGGCGCACACGAAAAAAAGCAATCAAACAAACGCACAATTACGACAACAACAGCAACAAAATGAAAAATGTAAAACGCAAAGAGAGCGGGTGAACCCAAGCGGACACTATTGTTCGGGTAACGAAGTGGGCCTCAATGAGCCACAAGGAGGTGGGCTATCACTACAAGACAGCAGCAAGAACACGAACAAACGTATGACAAAAATGGAGCCAAAGATGCTTTTTTTTTCTTTATCTGCTCTGTTCGGTTTGTCTGTTCTTGTGTTGTCTCTTGGCGATTGTACAAACCTCCCTCAGGGTTGTGTTCGTGCTTGCGCCAAACAACGGCTGTGAAAATGACGCTTCTTTGTGGTGCTGACGAAACGAGGAAGAGAAAGTGAGAGTGGTACCTTCTCCGGGAGTGTCCTACGATGCTGATTGCGATCCACGTGGGGCCGACACCGATTGGTAGGCACACTGACAGGGGGCTACTACAATACAAGGGCAACAACAATCGCAAAAAGTGGGAGTATAGAAAGTTGTGAAGATGAACACAATAGGACATGGTGGTAGCTTCTTCTCCAATCACGTCAGTCAAGGTGAGCGTTGTGGTAGAAGGGGGAGATCAACCCCTCCAAGAATGCATAGATAGTTTCTCGAGCAAAAAGCAAAGCAGATATATACGCCACGACCACGCTGGCTCCCCATCAATCAAGGTGTATATATACAGCCTCTTGAACGTATGCTTGATGGATACGTGGGAACACACAAGGAAGGTTCCGCATCACGCAACGAGCTCAGATGCTTTTCAGTGCATTGAGGCGTGCGGCTAGCTCATCCTCATCATCATCGGATGCCTGCTGTGCCACTTTCTGCTGGGTGGCAGGCAATCGTGAATGTCCAGCATGGGCGCCCTCCATCTGTTGGTGCGTCACCTCAGCAATGATCTTGCCAACCTCCTCCTCCACATCTTCATCGCTGATGTCCTCGTCAATGGCATTATCCAAGGTGTCGTTCATCATATCCTCCAGCAGCCCTGCCTTCGTCATTTCCTTCCCCATCTCCATCATCGTCCGCTGGACCTCAGGAACGTTCATGAGTGCATTCATCTCCTTCATGATCTCAGCGCTCTTGGCCATCGTGCCACTCATCTTGAGCTGGGCCACCTGATTCTGGAGCTGCATTGCCACCGAATTCATTTGGGCCTTGGCCGTGTACATACGATTTACCGCCTTACGCGATGCGACGAGCTCCTTCGCCATCATGCGCAGTGCCACGTTGTCGTTACGCTTCGCCGCTTGCTTCATGGAAACCTGAGCCTTTTGTTGTTCACGTTGGATCTTTGTGATTTGTAACTCCAACTTCCGCTGCTCCGAGCGCAGTGTTCGGCCCCACTTCTTAGCCTCTTCCTCCGGATTAGAGGAGCTAAAGATCTTCTTGAACATTATAAAGTGTTGGTGCTTCAACGCACAAAGATGAAAAGACAGGACACAGCGTAGTGTATATCACCCTCATTGACAACCGACCTCGTCGAATAGTGCAACACATCATCCCATATCCCGCGCACAAGGCTTCCTCAATTGACCAGTGGGACTCCTCACAATCGCGTGTGGTTTTCATTGCGGCTTCAACGCAAACATCGTACATCGTCCGCGAATCACTAGCACGCAAACCNCCATCATGGGTGTGACACAGTTGGAAGCGGAAGATAGGGTAAGATTAGGATGCAGCGAACTCGTCAACAAAGAACTGAGGGTGTCGCAGCTCGACGACACACATGAACAGAACGGCACTTGACCACTGGGACTCCTCACAATCGTGTGGTTTTCATTGCGGCTTCATCACGGACATCGTACATCTTCCACGAATCACTAGCACGCAAACCGTTGGAACTCAAACAAACAAAAAAGATGTTCATTGACGGACACCCGCAGGGATGTCCATCAATACCGAACAACTTGAAATGAAAAGAAAACAAGGTCTCTAACGACAAATGATGATCAGCTTTCCCATCAAGGTAGTGACATTGAGCGCGCAACGCAGAAACACAGCAGAGCTACTGCATCCTTGCAATCGCACCCTCTCTGTCCATTCCCATCTAGTAGGCCTCATCCTCCTCGTCCATCTCGCCCTCCTCCTCGACGGT
>JASAON010001489.1:0-39928 GCA_030849065.1 Jaenimonas drosophilae
TTGAAGTTCTGTCCTCACGTGATGTTTTCGGTCTGACAGGAAACTATAAGAATTCATCATGTGTACGGTGATGTCGTCGTCGTGGTGGAGAATAGTGGTGAGATAGATTTGTGTGCGCGTATTTTGGAGTTGGTGGTGCTATTGGACTATAGGGGTCAACTGTTGCCGCTGAATGACTGGTTTGTCTGTGTTGCGGGTTGTGGCAGGTTTGTATTGGTAGAGGTTTTGATTGATGAGTGTGGGGGAGAAGCGTAGATGACGAGGAATGATGATAGGTGTGTGTGGGGGAAGTTGGTTGTGTGAAGGTATCGTAGGAATGATTGGTTGTGTATTTGGGTGGCAGAAGGGTTCATTGAAGTGCGATTCATGCGATGATGAAAATCATTCCGAGGACGATCAAGAAGAATGGGAGGTAAGCCAGACAGGTGCGTTTGAAGGAGATTGATTTTCCATGAAGGAACATGGCGATGCAAACCTTCACCATGTTCCATGACGTGGAAGCGTTGACTTGTTCGTTTATGCCTGCTGCAACGAAGCTGTGGCAGTTATTGGTGAAGAAGTTGTAGTGCTGTGTCTGACGGAAATGGCGGGTGGCGCGTGTTACTCCCGCATCGTAGTCCTCGATTTGCTGATCGATAGCCTCCTGAGTGATGCCAGTGGCCCCCTTCTGTACTGCATAGAAGAGGGGAATGTGTTGTTGTGAGATGTCCATGTAGAAGACTGGACGCCCAAAGAGCATGCGATCAATGCCGATGCTGAAGTCTCCTTGAAAGTCGTGAATGCGGCCGCGGCTATCGCAGATGCCAATGTGCCCAATGAAGGGAAGAAGCCACGAAATGAGTGGGATTGTGGTCCAGACAACACAAAATGGGTAGTGGTCATTGGCAACGTCAATGACGGGAGGAAGAACCGCTGGGCTCTCCGCTGGGCGAGGGAGGCCCGTGATTGAATCCTTTTCCATCCTTGGATGGGAACGTGTTTGTTTGGTTGGTGGCGTGGTATATTGGTGGTACGGAGGCAAAGCCCCGTAAGAAGTTTCTAACTAGCGTGAAGAACGAATTAGATCGATGGAATAAGAAGGATGTGTTCTATGGTAGGATCAGAAGAAGCGTGCATGGATCAGATATAATAAGTCTCGGTAGTGGGCACGTGCGGCCATTTGTTGCAAGACCACCACCATGGTGGAGGAAGAAGTATTGTAAGGGGTGAGCAGAGAAGAAAGAAGAAGAAGAATCAACTCCATCGTCCCTCACAGCAGAGACGATGAGTTGATCTCCATGAAATGTGTGTGTGTGTGTGTGTGTGTGGCAACAACATGGATTGCCTGACTGAGCAGAATAAACCAAGACTCACAGGACACAATCTGATAAAAAGGGGAGGAGAGATGAGCTGGAGCCGTGGACCATTCATCCAGTGTCCACGTATTCGTCCATCACCGTTGCACGATCAGGCACAGCACACACACACAGACGTACCCATCGCATGAAGCGCGCTTGATACTCGGAGGGCGGGACGATGGTGGACTCAGCCTGTGCGGACCACAACGCATGCGCAATATCCCGCTTCACAAATGTTTCCGCACGCTTCACGCGGTCGTAGGGCTGCAAGAAGTCCACCAAACCCATGGAAAGAACATCTTCCTCCCCGCTCGCGTCCGTGGCATTCACCTTTGTCTTGGCTTCGGGTGGCGCCATGACACGTCGTGAACTCACGGCGAGGGTGAGGGAGTAGTCCACCAAACCTTGTGCTGCGAGGAATTCCGTGTCGCGTTGGAGGGTCTTCATGAGACGCATCTTCTCAGCCACACGGCAAAAGAGGAAGTTGCTGGACTGCATCTCATTCAGCATGTTTCCATCCCACAAGACACGTGAGGACGGTTCAGCCCAACGTCTGACGAATCCCTTGAGGTCGTAGAGAACATCACCCGTGGCGGACGGAGCAGACTCCAGACGAAGACGTTCCATCAGTAGCACATACCGCTGACCCTGTGTTGTAGTGCGCCGACTGCCCTTGGCGTATTCTACACGAAGTGCGTAGATGCCTAAAATCTTGGCCATTGACGATGCCCCATGCTCCTCATCAACTGATGCAGGTTGTGATTGATAGTACATCCCCATGTGCTCCAGATAGCGTGCCCCGCAGGTGAAGAAGAAGTGGTACTCCGGTCGTTTGATCTCCTTCACGAAAAATCGGCCATCAAGGGTTGTGTGGCATGTGGCATGGGTCTTGCCTCCATCCAAGGAAGCTGTGGTGCAGCGGGTGAGAGAGAGAATCAAGTCATGCACGGCACCATTCATGTACAAGGACTGCATCGCAATGAATTGTTGTGGGAAAGGGACATCAACGGTGATGGACACGACCCCAGACGGTTCCGCAAGGGCAGTAGGGACCTCAAACACAATGGTCTGTAGCTTGGGCAGAACCACCTCACTTCCATGGCCAGCAGCATCGGCGGCGTGACGCAGCATGTGTACCGCCCGCTCCTTACTGTGAATGGGGAACCACACGTCGTCCTCCGCGAGAAATGTGTTGGCGTGGCGCACGGACATTGAATCTCGGGACTCCGATCGTGGGTAGGTAGGATAGGGCATTGTCTGGCACACCCGCCTTAGTGCCATGGCAATGAGTGAGGTGGGCTCCTCCAGCCGAAAGGATAAATTGCCATCATCGCACACACGTGGACAGAGTGGATGCCATGGCACTTCTGTAGGGAGCCACTCACGTACGTTGGCATGCATAATGGCGTCAATCTCCGTTGCCCGCACCTCACGCAGGGACTCTCGCCACTGGGCCACGACCCGCTCACTTCCTCCGCCGTGGATGTCCCTTGTTGCTGAGTCAAGACATCGGATTGTCTCTTCGTGGGATGCAAGCGTCCCTACAACTTTATCCACGTCCAGCAGTGCCTGACGACGTAGTAGGCCTTCAATGGCTGCACGGCATTGTGGATGGGACGACTTCCAGCCTCCCTCGCTCTCCATTTGTGCGTGCGGAGCCGGCAGCTTCACGGTCCGCATGAAAATGGGCATAACATGAAAATCAACATGCTGCCGCTGTCCCATGGACACGCGCATGGTGTAAGGGATTGTGAGCTCTGTAGAGCAGCTGCTGCACCTACTCTGCGGCAAGCTGTACAAGAGGAGCTCTGCAAAAGCAGCAGTGGACATGCCCATCCATGAAGCTGTGGTAAAATCCATCTCGTCGTTGCTCGTTGGCGCATCAGCACAGCATCCAGGGCACAAAACAGAAAGGCGGCGCTTCCTTGGTGTTGGTGTTGGCTCTGTCTCCGTGCCAACAACATCATGGCTGGCAATGATGGCCATTCTACACTTTCCGTGCACAAATTGTTCAGTGGTTTGACCTCGCTGTAGGCATTCGTGGAGGAAAGAGAGAAGGCTCTTGTCGTTCCTCTTGTCATAGTAGATCCAGGTCTGAAACAAGTGATGGACGTGTGTCATCATGTGGTGATGTGGGTGGGTAGTTGTACTTCGCTCGGCACGTGCGGCAACAGGGGAGTCTTCACTCCTCTCATTGCCTCCACCAATGGCGGAATGAAGCGCAAAATCATCAAGAGTTGGGATCCGCGCCAACACAATCTGATCACGAAGTCGCTCGTCCATGGGTGAGCCTGTACTATCCACAACCGTGGAGGGAAGCAGCACACTGCTATTCAAGGTGACGGCAGCGTTGCCGTACGACTCCACGCTTGCAGTCGGGTCCCCTGCACACTGGTGCCCTTCAGAGTACTTGGCTGGTCGCCGTCTGAGATCAGTGAAGAAGCTGTACTCCATCTTCGCATGGTAAGCTGCCACGACCGCATCGAGCACAACCGATCGCATCCACGAAACCTGCTTCGGTGTCATGGCTCCGCGAACAAGAATGGTTGAGTGAGTGGGCCGAGCAAAGCCTCGTAGGAGGCAGACGTGTTCACGTGGAGCGTATTGCAGCACCATGAAGGCCTCGCACTCACGCAATGGGGTACGTGCATCCCGCAAATCGGAGGCGGTGACGTTGACCAGACTCTCAATCACAGGAGCCGAGAGTGCGGAGGCGATGCGGTGAAGTTGTTCCGACCCAACATGCAGCAGCAAACTCATTGTGCCACTCTGAACAATGCGCTCCCTCAGATAGTGGTGCATGCCGCCACCACACAGAATCACTGTAGGCGCGAGGGTTGTAAGCCGCACGTAGAGTGCCTCCAGGAGGCCCACATATCCATCCGGATACATACTTCCATCTTGTTCACTGTGTGGGCCGTTGGGGAGACCAACGTCACCGTCAAGGAGAAGAATACGCGGCCGCAACACCACAGGCGCCATGCGCTTCGACGCAAGAGCCTGGGGTTGCAAGACGATACCGTCAATGACATAGGAAGAGCAAACAAATGAGTGGGGGATGGCAAGCACCCCAATCCGGTCGCGGGGATCTGCTGTGTCGTCACCAAAGTCCGTTGTACTCACAGCCCGCCAGGCCAGGCGGCAGACAGCGCGAGCCCACGGTGCCAAGTCTCCCGTCACAGAGGTCGGGCGTACACGGACACTAGGCTTGTCCTCTGCGAGAGCCGCCGATCGGCTCATCACTCGTTGAAACAGGTGCCGCGTACACTGCCACACCCACTCCGGAGTCATGGAAGTGCTGGAGGTGTTTGCGGGATCATCCCCACTCAGCCACGCCTGTGGGTTGTCCCAGTGAGGATCCTTCTGTAGTACGTCCTGGAGTTTCAATACGGCACCCTCATTGTCCAGGACGATGCCATTCTTGACACGTGAGCCATGCGAGATCCACGAAGTGTCAGAATCCTGCACTTCACCCCAAATCTGCCGCCTGTCACCTGCCAAGCTGTACAAGATGTCCGCATCATTGGCGGGAGGGACTCGTGGGACTCTTGTTGCTGGGGCCGATGGTTCTGCCTTCAGTGACGTGGCACTGAGGTGACGCTTCAGCTCCTGCGGCAGGACACAAGATGGAAAACTGCCAAGAGAGGGAACCGCGGACAGGGCGATATCAGCAAGTGTACTGGGACGGAGCGGTGGAAGCTCTGTTGTGCCTTCGTCATGTGCCCGCGCAGCTGCAACACCAGCACAATCATAGCAGAGCTTTTTGCCGTCGCGTTGAATATACCAGGACAGCATCCACCGTACGTCAAGACAGTTGCCGCAGTACACCTGCCCACACTCTCTGCAGTGATGGCGGCGGGTCCAAAGAGAGAAGGCCGTACCGCATTTTGCACAATGGGAGACGGACTGGTCCGGCACCCACAACTCCTTGTTGGCGGCACGCATGATCATTGAAGAAAGAGGAGGGGGAAAAGAATCTGTGCGAGAGAGGGTCTGTGTGTGCGTGTTGGGAGAGATGGGGGAGGGGGATAGTGTTTCTTCTTGATAGAGGCAAGGAAACAAGAGCTACAAGACCGTACACAGTCTGTTGCTGACAAAAAAAAATTCCCTGAAGCCGCCCTTCGCTAGATGCACGCCACTTCCAGAGCAGATGAAGATTGGAGGAGGTGGGCATAAGTGGATCGAGGCATGAGCACTTGCATTGCCACGAGGACGCACAGCACGTGCGTGACCTACGCAATTCCTTCGTCGTGGCTGACGGAAGGACGTTCCATACAAATAAACAACAAGAAATGATCCAACGTAAACACGGTGGGCCACCACGTTTATCCCTAAACTCCACTACCTACCAGACGATACCACCACGACGGAAGACGAATGGGAGCCCTCGGCCGCTCCATAGAACATGGCACACGCATGTGCATGCGCGGCAGGGTCCTCTTGCCCACACTTTCATTCGGCTTCCGTCACCGTTCGCCGCACACCACCCACAAATTCCATCACCTGCCCACCGCCCCCACGAGCGCGCGGGAAAACCAAAAGACGTCTTCTGGCAGGAAAAGCCTCTCCCGCCCTTGATGGATATCAAGGAATATATGAAGAAAATAGATCATGTGTAGCCAGCAACAGGCCAAGAGAGATGTGGATGGTCGGCATAGACCACAACGACCTCGCAACGACCTGAGCTCTGACAACTTGGCCCATGTTGACTAGGATGCAGTCAGACAGATCCATTAGGGCCTTTCAAGGAACACTGCCCTGAGAAGTAAAAAAAAAAACGTTCACGTATGAAAGACAGGGCTGGTGCCTGATGTACCACAGTAACGAGTACACGCGAGTGCTGGGAGTAGTTGGCAGGTGGACCTGTCCCCGCCAACCAAGACTCCCGTTGACCCGTCACAAAATCAGCAACCAGACACTGTGTGTGTGCGTGTGTGTGTGCGACACCTCCGGGAAACAGCACACACGGATGGAATTGCGAGCACATGTTGTTGTTAGACCACGAGAAAGAAGCATGGGTGGAGATGGGGGGATGGGTTAGCATGGCATGAAATGAGCACGTCCCCCCAACTTCCGACGCTCGCACATGCCACTTGTTGCACATTCCTTCCTCACGGTATGTGGGGTTGGGACAGCACAAGGGGCGTAGTACGAGAGAGATGAGAGAGTAGGGGAGCACGCATACCTCCGCCAATGAACATCGTCAGTATCACACGGATTGACCGATTTGATGTACCATCATCAAGACCACACGGACTTGATGATGGACCAAACCCGGCTAAAGAACCCAAGCTGCTCCGGTGTTGCTGTATGCTCAGCAGCAGGTGGAGCAGCCGCACAAACCTTGGCGGAAGCAGAAACAGGCTTGACGTCCTCGACAACCGGAGCCTGAGACAGCGTGGGTGCCGTCCTGGTCTCCACCGTGGAAGCCGCCGAAGCCGTCGTGGACGCCGAAGCGGTAGCGACAGGTGATGTGCGTGGTTCCTTATTCCCCGCTCCAACCATTCAGGCGAAGACCTCCTTAACAACCTGCTGTTCTTCCTGAACGTGGACGGAGCCGTATCCGGTGGAAGGCGAGGCAACCGTGGGGCGACCAACATAGTTCAGGCGGGTCTGCTTCAAGCCGAGGTGGCGCATGAGGCTGTTGAAGCGCGGACGCATGAATGCCCACATGCCCATGTTCTTTGGCTCTTCCTGCAGCCACACAAACTCCACCTCGCTATTCCTGCTGGCGTACTTCTCCATCACATCCGCGACCTGCTCCCATGGGAATGGCGCAAGCTGCTCCAGGGTCACCAACACCACATCGTCGTTTTCACCCGGGGTCTTCTTCTGCATGGCTGTGCGGGCATCGGCAACAATGCTCTCAATCTGTCCAGCGCAGAACACCACCTTACGGGGGACCACATCCTCCTTGGTAGGGCGGTCAATGACGGCAGTGAAGCTCGTTCCCTTGCTCATCTCCTCCAAGGAGGAGAGATTAGGTGCGCGCAGACGGGCCTTGGAGAAGAAGTTCACGAGCGGCTTGGCGAAGTCACGGAGACCCTGACGGCGAAGGAGGTGGAAGTAGCTGGCGGGGGTGGTGGGGTAAGTCACCTGCCAGTTGTGGCGGCGGATGCGCACCTCAAGCATCTGGTTGTTGGGCAGGGTGCGGAAGTTGGCGGGAACGTGATCGAGGTCGTCGCTGAGCTGCAGGAAGCGCTCAATGCGGGCAGAGCTGTGCTCTGGTCCGGCACCGGAGTAGCCATGAGGAAGGGACAGGATGAGGCTCGAGGGCTCATTCCACTTCTCCTCACTGCAGCCGAGGAACTGATCAAAGATGACCTGTGCGCCATTGGCAAAGTCACCAAACTGTGCTTCCCACATGACGACGCTACGCGTGTTCTCCATGCTGTAGCCCATCTCAAAGCCGCACACGCCGAGCTCAGAGAGGGAGCTGTTGGAGATGGTGACTAGTGCCTGAGACTTGGAGAGGGTCTTGACGGGGAAGTAGCGAAGGTTCGTCTTCATGTCCGTGATGCCGGCATGGCGCTGCGTAAAGGTACCACGCTCCACATCCTCACCCGTCACACGGATATGTACCCCCTCGAGGGAGAGTGTGCCCAAGGCCAAGAGCTCGCCCAGACACCACTCAATGGCGTCGCCGCTCTCGATGCCCTTGCGGCGGGCGGCGTAGGTACGCTCCACGACCGGGTGTGCCTTCTGCATCTCGCTTGGGATGCCCGTGAGGTGCATGCCAACCGTCTTCAGCTGCTGAAGGTCCACGCCAGACTCAATGGCCTTGGGGACGGGGTCCGCAGAGACGGAGGCCAGCTTCACCGCCTCGAGGTCGGCGGAGGTGTTCTCGGACTCCGGGTCGAAGACCTGGACCACCTTGATGAAGTCGTGGCCGCTGTTCATGCGGTCAAAGGCCTGACGCAGCATGCCGTCCCACTCCTTGTCCTTCTCCTTGGCCTGGTCGGCGGTCAGCACGCCCTCCTCAATAAGCTGCTTGGCGTAGATATCCACGAGGCGGGGGTGCTTGCGGATTTGCTCGTACAAATGGGGCTGCGTGAAGTCGGGAAGATCGGCTTCGTTGTGGCCGTTGCGACGGTAGCACACGATATCCAAAATGATATCACGATGGTACTGCTGACGGAACCGAGCAGCGATTTGAGCTGCGCGGACGCAGGCCTCGACGTCGTCGCCATTGACGTGGAGCACAGGGGCGTTGTTGACCTTGGCGAGGTCGGTGCAGTAGGCGCTGCTGCGGTGCTCCTTGGGGTTGGTGGTGAAGCCGATTTGGTTGTTGATGACGACGTGCAAAGTGCCACCAACGTGGAAGTTCTCCAAGTCACAGAAGCCCATCGTCTCGTAGCAGGAGCCCTGGCCAGTGAGGGCGGCATCGCCGTGGACAAGGATGGGCATCGTTCCGGTGCCCTCCACATCACCCGTGTATACCTGACGCGCGCGAGCCTTGCCCAGGACCAGCGGATTCACCGCCTCCAAGTGTGATGGGTTGGGCAGGAGGTCCAGGTCAACGGTGCGGCCATTGGGAAGCAGCACGTTCTTGCGAAGACCAAGGTGGTACTTCACATCACCGCTGATGAGGGCATCGGCCACAGCAGCCTTGCCTTCGAACTCATTTAGGATGGCGTGCAGGGACTTGTGGCAGACGTTGGCGAGGCAGTTGAGGCGTCCACGATGAGCCATACCAAAGACGCAGCTTGTTGCGCCGTTCTCGCTGGCCTCAATGATGGCAGCGTTCATGGCAGGGATGAAGGCCTCACCACCGTCCAAGCCGAAACGCTGCTGTGTCGCGTACTTGATCTGGAGGAACTTCTCGAAGCCACAGGCCTTCACCACGTCGTTGAAGTAGAGGCGCTTCTTCTCCGCTGGGATGGGCTTGAGAGAGCTCAGGATCTCCTCACGGAACCAGTTGCGGAGATCGAAGAAGCCCGAAGACATGAACTCGAAGCCAATGGGGCCGCAGTACATCTTTCGGAGCTTATCCACAATCTGCTCCAGCGTCATGGCCGTACCTCCGCTCACGAAGGTGGCCTCGTAGTTGCAGCCGAAGGTGACGTTGAAGACCTGCTGAAGATCGCTTTGAGAGAAGCCAAAGGTCGCGGGGTCAAGGGAGGACGAGTCAAAGGCATCCAGACTGGCGGAGTGCCCCTCAAGTGGGTTCACCTTTGCCAGCTGGTGGCCGCAACGCTCATACTCACGAATCATCCAGGTGAGGCGCATGTTGTCCAGACGCTGCTTCTCGGAGAGGGAAGTGGCGTCGATGGGTCGGATGAAGGTGCCCACAACGGGCTTCTCCACCTCACCGGCGCGGATCGCTTCAAGGACAGGAACCCAGCTTGGGTCCACCAAGTCCCGGTCCACCTCAAACTGCCCGAGAAGATGCTCCACGTATTCCTGATTCTCGGCACCAATTAGTTGGTCGTTGGGGTGGGGCTTGCGGATGGTGCGCGCATCGGTGTAGCTGCGGACAAATGCAGCGGACGGAAGCGCTCCGCTGCGCTGGAGGGCACGGCGCATCATGATGAATCGTGAAACGTGTGCACCACAACGTGAAAAGAGGGGGTTAGAAAGAGGGGAGGGATCTCACAAAGAAGGTACGATACGAGAGTCCCAGCCTAGTGAAAGCGCCAAGCACAATAGCAAATTGCTTGTACAAAACTAAAACTAGAAGCGATGTTGAGAGATGGTGAGAAACAAAAAGAGGAGCAGTAGTAGGGTTAGGGTGTACTGGTGAACCACAATGCAGTGAAGTATGGATCAAGTGTGATGACAAGTGGTGAAGTCGTCATAAACCTCAAGAGTTATGACACGTGAAGGCGCTTCACCAGAAACTCGTCCACCTTGTGTGCCTCCCACCCGGAGATGGGGACAACGAGCTCCTCACCATGATCATCCACGAGCACCAGTCGTGGCCACNCAGTGAAGTATGTATCAAGTGTGATGAAAAGAAGTGTTGTTGTGTGGTGAAGTCGTCATAAACCTCAAGAGTTATGACACGTGAAGGCGCTTCACCAGAAACTCGTCCACCTTGTGTGCCTCCCACCCGGAGATGGGGACAACGAGCTCCTCACCATGATCATCCACGAGCACCAGTCGTGGCCACAGGGCCTGGGTTGCGTCGCGAACCTCGAGAACCTTGGCGTAGGGTCTGTCTTTGCTCATACGCAGGAATTCCTTGACGCCTGCGGTGGTACTGCCCCAGGCGAAGCCTCGCCACTCTAGCCGTGCTGCTATGTAGCGCGGCTCCTCAGCGTCCGTGGACACCCGGCAGCAACCACGGCATTCTTCGTCCAGCTCCGTGCTTCCAGTGTGTGTGAGGAGGAGCTCACAATGGCGGCAGTCAACCCGTTGGAAACCACGACGTTCACATTCACCGTCTGTCATGGTTGAGCTGGCTGTAGTCATTGCCAGCAACATCAATAGAGCTCCCAGCAACACAAGACTACGACGATCCATGTTTCTTCTTTTTGTGCTACTAATTGAACCACAAAGAAAGAAATAAATACAGGCAGAGATTGCTTGAGTACTGTACATGGTACAAAGAACCCCTGTTGTACTACTTCGCAGCAGTCATCATCTCGAAGCAAGCCACAGACAATCAAAACTTTGGTAGTGAGCAAGCCTCACTTACAACATGCTATCATACATCCGCATTCAGTCTTCCCCTCCCCCTTCAGTGTGCACTCCCACTTCAAAAAAGGGGCCACAAAACAAAAATAAGGCACATGAGGAGGAGGGTGGAGTTCTTCTTGGTTGTTTAGCCTCATCAATTTGGTCATATGGAGAGTCGTAGATCGGAAAGGGTTCTCTCCGCATCTACGCAGCCCTCCATACACACATCAGATAGGTATATCACATCGGCACACATCCATCCACGCACCGGAGGGCAAGAGTGCCAAAAAACTGGGGACGCTCGCTCGGACCCCATTGTGGTCATATGCCTCCTCTCCACCATCATCTCTAGCTATTCCCATACTGGGATTTAGCATGAAGGAGAAGAGCCCGCATGTGGTGCGCACGTGTGGGCAATCCATTGACCTCGTACCCCCTCCACACACAACGCTGGGTACATCTAGTTAAGATAAAGCCGTTCATTAGCATCTAGGACTTCTACCACCAGCACCAGTCACCAGTATCCATCTTAGTGGGACGTCTTGGCGATGATCTGGCACATGTTGTGAGGGAGGCTAGAGGTACCGTTGAGGATGCGCATGAGCTCCTCAAAGGTCAGACGCGGAAACGCTTCCGTGAAGAGTTTCGTGCACAGAGCGTTGAGCTCCACATCGGTGATGCTGCTGATCTGAAGCTTGCGGCGCACACACATCTTGAACTCATCAACGCCAATCAAACTATCCCTAGCATAGTCCACGATCGCACGGAACTCCTTCACAAAGAGCTGGCGGCGCTGGTCAAAGAGCTCCATGAATTCCTTTGCACCACGTGCGGCGGCCTCCACCTCATTCTGACGCTGTCGGCGCTCCTCGGCGGCCCGTGGGTCGCTAACAAAAGACTCCGTCTCCTCCAGCAGGCTCTCCTGGTAAATATCCTCCCAGCTGCGCTCGTCACCAGCCAGCACGCTGCCCTCCACCAGCACACGAGCGGCAACCTCCTCGTATGAAACGTAGGACTCATTGTTCTTGTCAAAGAAGCGAAGCACCGTGAGGATCTCCTGCTCCGAGACAGGGAGGTTCAGCGAGGACATGATGTCAAGGAAGACGCTCATCTGCAAACCTCCACGGTTGGTCTCATCGGCGAGACGGAATGCCTCGGCCAGGCCAGTACGCTTGCTACGCAGCATCGCCTGCATCTTACGGACGATGCGATTGATGTCAGAGTGGGAGAACTCCTCCACGTTCGCTTCCATGTAGTTCAGCGAGCGCTCATCCGAGGTGAGAAGGACAAAAGGGTGGCTGTTGAGGAGCACACGTCCACCAACAAAGAAGTCGTCTGCGGTGTATGGGCGCCCATCATCGCGAAGAACCTTTTGGCGGAGCAGAAACTTGCCTCCCACGATACCACTATTGCGAATGACGGGTTCATAAATGGAGAGTGTGTGGTCCGATGGGTAGACGGCCAAGATGAAGCGGCGAATCTCATCCTCCCACTTTTGGTTGTCCATGCGCATGAGGAACTTGACGACGGTGGCACCAAACTCACGACGACGCATGTCCTCGAGCTTGACCTTCACCTTGGCGTCGATCTCCTCCTGTGTGAGCTCGCGACGGGCGGCACCAGGGGGGACGAAAGGTGGAGGAGTCGAACCAGGAATCGAGGTGTGGTTGGTGATGCCGTGGTGCTTGGCCAGGTAGTCCTTGGTGTACTGGTTGTAGTCGTGGATCTTCACGGCGTGTCCGTAGAGGTGGAGCACGTTGCCGATACGAAGGTCGCGATCGGAGTAGTACTCCGTGTTCTTATCCTCCTTGAAGGTTACAGAGCCTAGGGTGGAGGAGTCAAACTTACCAGAGGGATCGGTTGGCTTGGCGATCTTCTGACGACGGAAGAAGTTGGGGAAGGGGTCGCGGCCGCTGTTCTGGGTCTCCTTCTCCACCACGGCAATGCTGCCGTCACTGAGGAAGTAGTAGAGAGTGAGGTAGTGCATGTAGCCATAGAGGTTCTCACGGTCATCCCAGGTGCAGTCACAGCGGAGGACCTCACGGTCGTGGGCGAGGAACTGCTGGGTGGCTCGTACCTGCTCGGGCGTGAGCATGTTGTTCAGGGGATTGGTGGCGGCAATGGAGGGAACGTCATGGGCCTTGGCCACGGGGCGGCTGCGGGCGTCAGAATAGCCGTCCACGGGAGGTGCGATGGCCGCGGGGAGCTCCTTGCCAGCCTCCTTGAAGAAGTCGCGGGTGAATGGATCGGCGTCGTAGACGAGATACGTGCGACCATAGAAGGTGATGGGTACACCAATGGCGAAGCAGTCCTGGGTGATGGGGGTGCCATCAGGCTTGGGGACGATGTGGCGCTTGAGGTTGGCGCTGAAGGCGATGCCGGAGTTCTCCTTGCGCTGCTCCGCGACGCTCATGGTGCCGTCTTCCAGATAGAACTGCATCGCCACGCTGCGGATGCGCTCCGTCTCCTGGGCGCTCTCAGGAACCTGCTCGGTGGTGTAGGCGTAGAAGCGCAGAACACGGCCGGAGAGGTCCACAATGGGACCCTCCCCGCGAGCGGCGGCGCCACCTTGCATGCCTGACCCAACTACGCCATCCAGACCACCGCCAGTGCTGTACTGAGGGATGCTTGAGGTCATCTTCATGTTCATGGCAGTGCGGTCAACGGGAACTGCACCAATGGCGGTGCCGCAGTCGCTCTTGTTTCCAAGAATCTGCGAGCGATGGTAGTTGCGTCGCATCATCTCCTCACCGCAGCTCATTCCTGGCACCATGGGAAGGCGGAAGTCCTTCTTCAGCTGCTGTGACTGAGAGAAGGCCATGGCTGCTGCTGTGTTTGTTTGTGAGAGTGTGTTTCCTGTTGAAGGGGTCTAGAGGCAAACTTTACAAGTGATTATGCAGAGCCTGAGTGTCCAGTTGTTGAATTGGCGTACACGACAAGTCAGACAACAGACAGCTACACGGAAAGTCGTGGAACTACCAAGAAGAAAGAAGATTGGCAAGTGTGTATGGAGAGAGAGAGAGAGAGGTTCCGTGTTCGTGTGTCACTCACGCCAGACAGCATCATGAGACAGCACGGAACAGATTGGCAGGCAGCTTGTATAGTCTGAACAAGGACAAAGGGCTGCACTCTGCCACTGCACCAAGGCAAAGAACAACAAGAGAGAGAAACATGGAATTGTGTAGAGAAGGGAGGAGAACTTGGTGCAGAAGCACCCATGTTCCTGGACTTCTTCACAACAGATTGGTAGGGATTCCAAGGTGGAGTGAGGATGGAGAGAATACCACGACGACGTGGCAACGAATGGTGCTCATTGTGATTGATCAGGGTTAGAGAAGAAGCGCATGCGTAGAGGAAAGACTTCCACATTGATGCTAGCTGCGTTTGGCGGGTTTCGCGGTCTCATCTGCCATCTCGTTGACGATAATGCGTGGATGAATAGTGAAAGTACAGAGTTCTAATCCTGCCGCTGCAAAGATGAATTTATTAGTGAGTCGTACGGACGACGGTGTGTCAGGCATCCAATGGCGTGAGAAGATATACTTGTTCGACGTATCCATTAGCTGGAGTAGGCCGTCACCGTAGACAAGTAGCACGGCTCGACACTCTTCACTGTAGGCAAGGAAGGTACATGGGTTGGCTGGTCGCTTCGTGGTGAGGAACGATTGCAATGACAGGCAGAGTGATTTACGTTTGCGGAGTGTAGCGCTGAGGTCAGTCGCAGTTACAGATCCGTTGTACTCCACGATGTGGGAGAGGGTGCCGTCCATGGCAAAGACGAAGGCTTGCGGGCAGTCTGCAAAGCGGGCGATGGCGAGGACATCGGACTGACACACCAAAATCACTTGCTGCACTCCTGTGGTTGGGAGGGAGGCGTCCTTCAGGTCAAGGCTTGGGAAGGTCTCACGCTGATCATCTTTTGTGGCAAGGGCAGAGAGGCGGGAATAGTGGATCGCCTTGGCATCTGAGTGTGTCATGACGAGACCTGGGGGCTTGGCTCCGCTCGGCTCGGCCTGGTAGCGGTATGAGAAGAGGTTTTCTGGCTTGGTGGAGGTTGGTAGTGGACCCAGCGTTGGTGGCCGAATCGTCATGATGCACTCCCCAATGTACCATGCAGGGGCCGTGGAGGGAGAGGCAGGGGTTTTGGGCTCACCCTTGGCCACGGTAACGGGAGGAGGGCCGTAGTGGACGGTGAAGATCTGCACCGCCCCTCCACGGGAGATGAGTGAGAGCGCAAACCTGGCGCTCGGAGACTTGGTCCCGAGCCATGGAGCGGGGAAGCGGTTCAGTGCGTGGACCGTGCTCCGCTTCGGGAAGAGATCAGGTGAAGTGATTTTGGTGTAGATGGTAGGCTGGTCCAGAACGAGGAGAGCAACCCCACCAGTACGGTTCTTCCCTGCCGCTTTATCGCTGGCAAAGCAGACGGAGAAGACGGCCGCATCATCACCAATGGGGTGGCTAAGGTGAATGGGAATGTTTGGGGCAAATGTCCACTCGCGGTCCTGCTTCCACTCAATCCTGCCACCCTTTAGGGTCTTGCACAGATAGGAACGAATTCGGCCATCGCGTGTCCCGACCACAAGCACACATCTAGATTCTACATACGAGATACACGTGATGGGCCCGACGTTTTTAGTGGGCTCGGCCTCACTTTGGCTGATGAGTGAAATGGAAACCTCCGGCCCAAGGCTCTTTCGTCGTGGGACAGGCAGGGAGCCTGGGAAAGGGGAGACAGGTCCCATCAAATCCATGGAGAGGGTATTCATGGACCGCTCGGTGCGGTAGTCCACGATGCACACCGACCCATCTGCACTGCAGGAGAGGAAACGTTCCCAAATGTTGCCGTGAGAGACCTCAAGGAACAAGCCCGAGGTTGCTGAGGAGTGAGGTCGGAACTCCCACACCGCCGTCACGTTGCGGGCATTGCCCACCGCAAACTCGGCGTAGTTGTAAGCGGCAATGGTTCCACTCTCTGACCCCATCAGCAGGAGCTTGTTGTAGGTGTCCAGCACCGCACTTCGACAGCCTTCCCCTTCAGCCCCAACATGTGTACGGCTGCCAACGAGACGATGGTAGAGAGAGCCTCCATCAAAGGTGCTACCACTGAAGAGGACTTCTTCGTCGGCGATGAGGAGAGAAACCGTTGCGGTATGAGATTTGCTCTGCCACACCTGCTTGATATTATCTCCTGTTGTGCTGCCGTTGGATGGGCCTTTCCCAACTGGGTCCCAGCCCCACTCCATGACGTAGCCATCCACCGTCCCGGTGAAGATGGTGAGTTGCTGTGAGCTTGACTTGAGTGACTTGCGGCGTTCCGCGGTGAGGGGGTGCGGACGCATCGTGGCACACCCGCTCTCCTTGACAGTAGGTGGTGTGGTGCTCTCCAGATTACCGGTGGAGAGACTCCAGACGCCCAGGGAGTTGACCGTTCCCGAGGCCACAATATGACCATCTACAATTTCCATGTCCAGCACCATGCCAATGACAGAGGTGTCTAGGCGTTGCTTGGGCACACGTGCGCGTTGTGACAGGTCCCAAATGAGAATGTCCTTGTCAAGGCTGCATGAGACAAGGAGCTCCGGGTTGGACGGTTCCACCGCCAAGGAGGTGACGCGTTCATTGTGACCGTGGAGACGGTCCGTCAAGGCAAAGGTTTTCGGGTCCCACACAAAGATACAACGATCTTCACCCGTGTTTGGCTTACCAGCATCACACTCGACGCGGGTGAAGATGTGTGTGCTGGTGGGTACAAAG
This sequence comes from Jaenimonas drosophilae, assembly GCA_030849065.1. NCBI lineage: Eukaryota > Euglenozoa > Kinetoplastea > Trypanosomatida > Trypanosomatidae > Jaenimonas > Jaenimonas drosophilae. Next base: position 16,713 of record JASAON010001489.1, read on the forward strand.
TCGCACACAGTTGTGTTGAGGCCGTGTGGGCAGCTACCAATGAGTGCTCGTGTATCGCAATCCCAAATGAGAAGTTGCCCACGTCGGTGTCGAGTCATCATGCGCAGCGGCTGGTCTTCGTAGCGCTCCTGCTTGGCAGCGAACGGACGCGAATTGGAAATCTGACGAATGCCGCGTGGCCCTGTGCTGGGTTGGAGGCCATGACGGAAGAGATGTTGGAAAGGAACCACCGTCGTGCCCTTGCTATCTGCCCCCTGGAGATACTGGTAAATGCTAATGTGAGTTGCCTCATAGGGAGACTTGAGGAGCTCCACAGAAGAGCGGCGTAGCTCCATTTAGTGGCAATTGTGTCTTGTGTATAGGTGGGATGATTGAAGATGAGCAGTGATGCTCAGACTTTGTTGTCGGGGTAGGCCTCTCTCCAGCCGTGGAAAGGGAGAGGAAGAAAAGATCGATGTAAAGCGACGAGACGCTGTGGCTTTCCAATCTTGGTGTACTCCACCACACCGAGGAAGTACCAGATAAATGAAACAACAAAAAGATAAGATCAAATGGACACACCAACAGAAAGGGGCGTTGTTCCTTTTTTTTTTGCGGTGTGCTAGAAAACAGAAAAGTCGTGGTACGCCTGCTATCTACGTCAAAGTGGAGAAACCAGAGCTACGATAGGATGTTAGGAGAGCCAGCAGAAGACAGTTGGCTCGTACTAACGCCTAACCAGACACAGGAACACTTGAACTAAACAAAAAGAAGATGGGTTAGGCAAAAAGAAAAAAAGAGCACAAAAAGTTTTCACTAGTCGCCCATGCAAGGTGTCAGTCACGTTGCACAGAAGTGTAGTGTTTTCAAACAGTGTCGGTTGTTGGTTTCTCACCTCAGCACAACGTGCAGGAGTAAATGGTTCATCACCACCACAATGATCAGCGTGCGCACTATGTTGAGCTCGCGTAGCTCATCGATCCATTTGAGCTCCCCGAGGGGCTCGCCTCTCCTTTTACAGTGTAGCCCACAACCGTACTCAGAAGTTCCTGAGTGAGAGGGGCGTGTGGCTCTTCCTCGGGTAATGGCGGCTGCCCACTGACAGTGGCCTCCTGCGGGCTAGGATCGTTATCCCCAACGGCATTGTGAAACACACGGCGGAAGAGGGAGTCCGTTCGCGCCAGGAGTCCAGCGCGGAACACCTCCTCTGACTTCACACTCACACGATCCATTGCCAACTGCTGCGGCGCATTCATTCCACGCTTTCTTCGGTAGCCAATGAAGTCTGACACGCCAGCGACATACGCGACCCTATGACGGCGTGGAATTGTCTTGGAGGAGCCGTTCACAGTCGCAGATGACTCCCCAGGTCGCGGAAGCACCTTTGGGCAAAAGCGAATAATCGCCGGCGTACTTGGGATTATATGCCGATTAACAATGTGCTTCTGTCGCAAGTAGTCCACCATGGGTACGTGTTGGACCTCACACTCAGCGCGGAGCACCTTGAGTACAACACGAGTATGACCATGTGCTGACTTGGCTGGACGACGTCGTATGATTACCTGCTTCATGAGTGAGTAGATGGAGGTGAGTGGCCTGTACCACACCGCCTCTGTAGGGGGAAATACTGGATCCAATGGAATTGGAAAGAAGAGATCGCCGCCACCTGGTCGTCGAGATATCAAAAACGGAAGTCCGTTGACGTGAATGCGCAGGTAGTTGGGATGTAACTCCTCCTCCGCATCAATGCGAGGAAGAAAGGGGTCCACTAGCGGGTGCTGCACCAAGGTTGGCTGCAAATCTTCACCAGGGAGGCAGGAAGCTGCGACACGATGCGTGGCTGCTGAAACATGATAGTGAACGTCCTCCAGCATGGCAACACTGGCAGATTTATTAGATACCGACGTCAGGCGGCACTCACATGGGATGCAGTAGTAGTAGTACAGTTGGCGTGCATCCTCCTCACGTACGGGTTCACCAGTGTTAGGTGGGGGAGTGTAGTTCTCCAGTGGTTGGTCTTCCAGGGTACATCGAATAACGCCGTGCTGCTCCAAATGGGCAATGAGCTGCTCCACCTCGGTTGCGGTTTTTCCTTCACCGACATCTACTCTTTCATCTTGAGTGGAGAGTCCTGATCCGTACGAAACGGCCGACGCGGCGAGCCCACGCCGGCGGCCAAGGGAAATGACAGATGCGGTACGCTTCGATGTACTTGACATTCCCCTTGAAACCTACAATTGTGCAATGTCCTACTCCTCCCCACCCCTCCCTAGAAAAAGGTCAACCAAGAAGAAATTAAGGTGTCACGTGGGGGTATCAAGCATCTCAACCTTTCTTCACACAGTAGCACATAACCACACGGTGGGAATTGGTGTGATCGTCAAGGTCGTAGTGGGTAGTGAGTGAGTGCGTAGAGCCATGCCATGGGTCTAGGCAAATGTGAGCAACAAACAGGATCTGATAATGGTCGTCCCTTCATGGACTACTCCAGTTGGAGCATGAGAGGCACGCAGTTTTCCGTGAAGATTTCATTCACGGGTCCAGGACGGAGAACAAGGGAGATGGCAAAGGGAAGGTTGGTGGTGATCTCCAGTGCATGCTTCTTGTTGAGCAAGGGGGCACTTGGTGCCTCGTCACCCTCCGCCCCGGAAGATGCTCGAAGTGGCATTGCAAAGATGCGTTCCACCACGGACATGGGCGAGGGTGTACCATCCAGCGCACTGCTTCGTAGTAATGAGAGATAGCTGGCCTCTACTGACTCGGCCGAGATAGCTGTGACCGGATCACTGAACTGGAATACCAGTCTCTCCCACATGAGAAGAAGAGAGAGGAAGTGTACAGGAGCATTGCCATTGTAGTTGAGCTCCGCAAAACGCTTGTGTGGACCCTCTGGGAGAGCTGCAAGTGCATCCAGCTCGGCACTGGTGACGGCTGTGGCGGCGCGAATGAGATCGTGGCAGGCTGGTGCAACAGCCGTCATGCGTGGACGTGCAATCGCATCGCAGAGGTGCGTAACGTCTCGATTGGCACCAATAACAAAGACGGAAATTGCCTCCACTGAACTACGCCACGCCAAGGGGAGGTACGACCCGGACTGAATCAAGAGGGGCCCACGTCCCTGCCTAAGCTGATGTTGTCGCTCCGCAAAGCTTCTGCACTCATCCAAAAGAAGAGGTATCAACGTGCATCGCATGCCACGTTCCCAGAGTGTCATTGTAGTGGCGTCCCGCTGATCATCTGGAAGGCGTTTCGCCGCCTTAAAGAGCAACGCGAGCGACCTGGACACATCAAAGAGAATGGACGGCCCCGCGTCGCGTGTGGCAGGCGTTCCTACAATCTCTCCATTGCTACCAAAGAAGCAGTGAAAGATGTTTGCATTGGGGCTGTACTCGAGCAATGCCAAGGCTCGTAGAATCTTGGACACCTGCAGCGGGTACCCGGCCATGAGTGACGGACAATCACCGTCCGCTGAGCGGTTGTTGTTGCGTCGTCGCCACCACTCAGCCAGACGGCTGAGAATATCATTGATGCACTTCTCGTTGGCGTCGTTGGCGGTGCTGAGTTGTAGCACACAATTGATGAAAACCACAACAGAATCGGGAGTGAGTGATGCAGGGAGAGTTGATGAGCGCTCAAGAAGAAATTGCTCGAAGCTACGACACTCACGTACACGAAGTGCCACCAGAGCGCTAGCGAACAAAACGACATCACGCAGTGGAATGCGTGGAATACCCGCCGCCAACAGTCGCTTCCCTGCCTCCTCTGAAAACATGGCTGGTGAGGTCGCCTGGCTGGCTGAGTAGGGCAAGAAGCGTAGTGCGTGCATCACCTGAACCAACTCCACAAAGGAGAGTTGGCTCGCCTGGCGGCTAAGAACCGACATCACCCGATCAACTTCCTCCTGTCGCAACGCCGTGGGCAACGGCATTGATGCCAGTTGTTGCAACAGCGTGAGGTACTTGACCATGTCCGTGAAGGTCAGATCATAGTCGGAAGGACTTGCTGGTGACGGCCCCGCCGCCGTTGATGCTCGTCGCTCACGCACCCCGCGCATGAAGAGAAGAAAGCTCACTTGCACCACATCCTCACACGAGACGTGGCGAATGGGATCGGAGGCAAAGGACACATCGGGGCAGGCTTCACAACAGTCTCGCCATACTTGACTTGCCTCGAGCCCCTCCACTCGTTGGTACTCCACCGGGAAGTGCAGCATGGCACGAATGAAGTTCACCCAATGCGCGCCGCGCATAATCTGCCGGTTCTCCAGCACAAAGGCAAGAAGGTTAGTGCGAAAGCGCTGAATACTTGCATGTGGAATGCCGGCAGGCTCCACCACACTTGATCGCCGTTGTGATGATGATAAACGTGAGCTCGCAGCACGACGGTTCTCTACCCCAGTGCGTACACACTTGGACAGCGCGCGCAATACACGCACAGCTTCAAAGACGTCGTTGGAGGAGGAGCTAATCTCGTTTGGTTCCGCCTCAAGCTTCCACGACTCACCGCAGTAGAGGGGGATGTAGGTCGTGAGGAGCAGGTCGCCAAGGCCTGCCTCGCTCATTGCGAACATGGCCCGTCCAACATCTCTCAAGCACAAGAAATCAACCTGTGCAAGTAACACCGCGTAGACGGCGGCATCACGAACCATCAACTTGCTCAGATACTCAATCGTTTTAGAAGCTTGTGTGCTGGACATGTTTGGCACGAAGCTGAGATTGTCTGAGATGATGAAGTCCTGCAGGTGCTGCAGAAAGGGTCCACTGGGCTTTGCCCGAAGAATCTTGGCAGAGAAGGCGGCATCGCGCACCAGCTGGCCAACCAGCCGTCGCATCTCTCCACCATCGTGGCGCCGATCTAGTGTGGTCGAGTGGAGCACTGGCACCACATGGACGCGCAAGTACTGCTTCAGTTCATCAAAGGGAACTGGACGATCACGCTGCCGAATGTCAAGCATCTCGTTAAGCTCCTTCGATACTCGACGAAGGGTGCCCATGGAGAGCATCGAGCGCAGCAACAACTGAGGCCGATACATGACTTAACAATGTCTAAGGGAAGAAGACAAGATGCTGACTAGCCTCGTATGCTCATACGATACTCAGATGTCCTGAACTCCCCCGCAAGCCAACCCGAGATGGGTTCTTCGTTGGACGAACTAGCCTGATGTGCGACGCGAGTGTCCAAATCCGCACAGTACAGCCTTTCCTCCGACTATTTTGGCGGTGGCCTTCTGTTCTGTGTGATGAGAAAAAAAAAGTCCAGGAAAGAAAAAAAAAAGGGCATTAACAAGGTTTAGTAAAACCCACTGTTCCGCACCATGGTAGTAACCATCACGAATATGGGATTGATCTCAAGTCATCTTATGATTGATATTGGGGCATGTGGTTCGACAAATACCTCACGAGCTTCGCCATACGCCGCTCCAGTTCAGGCAGCTCATGGAGGTGGAGGTATTGCCATGCGGTGAAGACGTTGGCTGTTGACTCATCTTGCGTCGGCTCATTCTTCATCTCTTCACGACTTCGCTTACGTTTGATCATTTTTTGTTCGACTTGTTGTTTTTCAGATGTCGTTTTGACAATGGACGCGCGCAGGCATTCACGGGCAGAGAAGGGAATTGGGTTACCACTTGCATCGTGAAAAGAGTACTCCTTGGCTGAGCTACTTCGTCGAATGCCCAGAAAAGGAAAGAACCTGGCAAACACAATCCAAAAGGTTTGCCAACGCGTACGGTACGGGCGGTGGTGATATGCTGCGCAGAGTTCACCCATCGTTGGAGGTCGGAGAGGAACGAAGTCGGGCTTCCCATCTTGGCTGTGCTTTCGAAGATTCCATCGAAGAAAGCGTACACGTGCCCTTCCCCAGGCTTTCATATAGGTTGGTGCATAGGAACGCGCGGAGCGTCCAGCGAAGCAGGTGAAGGAGGTGTTTGGTGATGCTGGAGAGTGAACCACCCCGACATCATCCTCGTCCTCGCGCTTCGTCAAAGGCTGATCACCCACCAGCCGCGTTGGGTATGTACCACCATACTGATAAGAGTAATAATCTGCATAGTCAGAAGTGATCCAGGCATCGCCACCATAGTCGCAGTGGGCATAACGTCGAAACTCCTCAAGATGCATCCATCGAATCGCAACATCGTGCTGGGCATCGTCAGACTCCTTCGACGAAGTCGTGGGGAACTTGGCGCCGAGAGGCCCACACCGTGACCACAACGCACGGCACCGTTCATCGGCGCGCACGGAAATTTTTCCGTCAAACTCAGAACGTGGTGCTGCTTCACCTTGGAGGCCACGATCAAAGGGCAATGAAGGGCTCCTTTCCAGTGGCTGTCTAGACGATGCCAACACCCATGCCGCCTCTGCCTTCACCTCATCCGTTCTTCCCTCAAGAAAGAGAGAGTGGTTTGACTTACGCTGTTGCTCATATTTGCGTTGAATTTCTTTGTTGTCAGAAAGACATGAGAAGGTGGCTGGGGTAGCGGCGCTCTCATCACCCACATCCACCACCGTTGAACCAACCGGATCCATCAACACCCCACCAGATAAGACCCCAAAGGCGTGGAATATGGGGCAGTCCATATCGAACCCGCCCAGCTCCTTCGCCGCCTTCACCAAGGTCTTGATATCCGCGCCTTCATGGGTGCTTATATAGTTTGTGTAGGCAGAGCGACGTGGGGAAGCGGGATCACCCCACTGTTGTTGACGAGATGCAAGGCAATCAAGTGCTGGTGCTTTGCTCGAAGTGAGTTCTTGACGACCAAATACATCTGACGGCCGAAATTGGCCATCCTCTGTCGAACTAAGGCACATAATGTCGTTGATGAAGATGAAGGCACCACGTGCAGATGCGTCTGAATTCTCCTGCGCCATTGTGTTGAATGTTACGGTCACAAGTACGTGTTGGAGGATCTATGTATTTGACCACGTGTGTTCTGGACTTCAAAAAAAAAAGCCATGTGAAAGTTTCGTAGCAAGCGAGAGGCGGAAAGAGAGGTAGGTGTTACAAGTCCATGAAAGTGATAATCTTCGTATCCAGACAAACGGAAAGATGAACACGGTGGTCTTTTAGTTTTTTTTTTGATGGGCCACCTGCCACAGGTACGCCCTCCAGAGTCAATGACAAAGTCCCTTCATACTCATGTACTGAATCTCCTCTATGCAGCTCACGTGTCTAAGTGGCCCGCAAACAACCAATTGAGGAAAAACAACAAGAGGAAGAAGCAAAGAACCAACCGCAAAAAGTAATAAAGCAGCAGCAACGACAACTTTCAAGAAGAAGAAGTAATGGGGGTGGGGGAGGAGCGACAAAGAGACCAAATGTCGTACGTAGGGAGAAGAGTACGTGGAATTGAAAAGAGGGCTGATCGATATAGAAGGGCTGTCATTGCTGACTGGTTGCCGTCAGCACAATAATCCACATCATCAACAGACGTCAAGACGTAAAAACACATGGAGGCACAATAGTGAATCTACGGTGATGAATCTACAACGCGTGTGGTCCACCTTCAGAGTTGGAGTTGTAAGCGGGGAGCGTGGAGAAGCCTAACAAGGTGGTTGCAGCATATTCACGGGTTGTTTTCTGTGCGCAAAGAACGTGAAAACGTACCTAAGTCATTCGGAAGACCTTGCATGGCGCTATGAAACCAACAGCACGCATGAAGCCAGAGGAAGTCAAACGCCAAAAAAAAACAGCTCCTTCATTATATTTTCGGCTGGCCACACGGAGCTAGTGGAGGTGAAAAGCCCACAACAACATCAATCTTGAAAAGTTACACACGTACTAGGATGGTTAAAACATCCTCCTTGTCGTACACGGTCTCTGTCGCACCTCATCATTGGTTGACGATTGATGGATGCCCCACAACAGAATGTGATGAGTGACACCCAATGTGCCACAACGTGTGATATTAGAGCGAAAGTGGGATTTCGTGCTTCCGCCTAATTGAGTGCCGCGCAACCGCCAGCGCGCGCTACATACGCCCACAAACATCAAAGAGAAAAAAAACAAAGAACGCAAGAAAGAAAAAGAGATCCCAACATCAAAAAATTTTGTTCGTTGCTTCCGTACGAGTACTTAGTGAAAGCTACTGCTGAGCAGCATAGCGCGTGAAGAGGTGAAGCGCTGAGAGTGACAACTTACCACAAGAGTAGGTTTCACCAACAGACGTTTTTCTGATTCCCCATCAGCATCCACGGATTCATTCAAAAACAGGAGGAACCAACAAAAGACAGTGAAAACATAGGGGATGGAGCTGTAGAAACAAAGGTAACGACACAACTGGCTGAAAAAATGCACCTCCCACAACTGCTTCGTTTTTGCGTGGTGATCCAAAGGGTATTCTCTGAGCTGGTGTGTTTATGATGATGGACATCACGTCCACTACTCTGCCAGCCCTCTCACCCCCCATCTCACGAATGCCCATCGCTCTCATGTGGAGGCAGCGCCGCCATTTGAAAGCACATGAAAAATATCCCAAACACACACATGAATCAATCAATCATAGGGGTTAGAGAGGTAAGCGAGGGGCAAGGGCAAGATGCCACGCGACAGAGGTGCGGGGTAGGGGGGAGCGGAACTTGAAATAGTCACTGTTGCACAACTACATCCAAGAGGATGTGCCCCATCACAGTGTCCCTCACGTTCTAAAACTCGAGGTTTTGATGGGGGTGTTGTGTGAGTATATTCCTTCCCCACAAAATCCGGCGGTCAACATTCACACGAGAAGGGCATCACGTACGAATGGTTAGTCCGACGGATTCAAAAAAAAAAAGCCAAACACACACACGTGTGTAACTGGCTGGGGGGGACTTAATTATACATCTACCCTCCCTTCTCGTCAGTGCACACGCACAACTTCCTTTCCAACGTTGGAAGCTGCCACGTGCGAACAGCAGGGCCCACTGGACCGCATCTCCACGTCACTGTGTCGGCGGAGGATCACACACAGAAGAACAAGAACAAAAAATTTCATGCTGGCTCTTATGGTACATCTTCACAGTGTTGGTAGTCCGAGAGAAGCTCCTCCATGTCCAAAGAAGATTCTACATAATGAACAATTTCAGAGAAGGCGGTGCCGGGGAGAGGGCCTCACCAAACTGTCATCCCCACAATGGGATCCACACGAAGAAAACAACAAATCGCTCATAATCCAAGAAAAGAGAAAAAAAAAGGTATCAAACAAAAGGAGAAGCTTAGGTTTTACTGATCGTGAAGGTGTTTCTGATGACGTAGTGGTTATCATCATTCACTCTCCTCAAGTGCCACTCATTCACTCTCCTCAAGTGCCACTCCAACGTGTCAGGGTAGAAACTACGCGGTGTTCCCCTTCCTGCTTGGAGAGAGGGCTGGCATCTTCAGCCCACTATCTCCCTTGGAGCGGCTTGAGTGGTTCGAGCGTGACTTTGGTCGGCCAGAGTTCGAATGTGAAATGGGAGGCATCCCCCGTGGGGAGCTATGCTTGCTGTTGCTTCCACTACGGCGGCCACCACTCTTCGCGGGTTTGCCTTGACCTACTCCACCGCGACTGGGAGCCCGCGGGGAGCCAAAGCTCAAGGACGGGCTCTCGCGGAGTGAAAAGCTGCGGCTGCTGAATTCGTCGGAGGGGCTTCTGCCTCCTTTACGGCTCGGCGGTGCCTGCCCGATCCGGCCTGACGCGCTGGGTGGGCTTGCGCGCTCATCCGTGAAGACACTCATGGAGTTTTGTTGGGAGAATCGTCCAGAGGCATGAATGCTTGGGGGGCGGAGAACGCTGGCGCGCTTGAACTTGGCTGACTTGGCTGGTGCCAATGAGGGATTCATGGCGGGCAGGACGCCATCCGCCATCAAGGTCTGGCTCACCTCGACCAGTGAGATGGAGTCCTCAGCGGGACGCACTGAAGACTTGCGGCGGGTAGGGCTGCAACGACTGCGCACCAAACGTTGCGCCAAGGCATCTTCCAGAGCAAAGGTAGAGTCCTCAACGTCCGACTCGTAAAAGATGGGCTGGTGTAGGCTGGCGTACTCGGCCAACGACATTGGATGTGGTGCCTCACTCTTTTGTGCCTCCTTCACCTGGGCACGAAGTACCTCGGGGAGGATGGTGAAGGTCAGAGCGGCTGGGAAACCTGGCTGCCACTGGAAGATGCTCTTGTCGGAATCGCAACCTTCGGTAATGTTGTGCAAACGTCGGAGGATGACGCCGTCATCTGAACTGATCTCGCGCATCGCGCGGTCGCAGACCACCACACACATGAACATGGAGGACTCCTCCAGGAAACTCGTGAGCTCGGTACTGCTCGAGGCCAAGATGGGGCTCAAGCGTAACTGCCGCAATGACTGTGAATTCAGAATGTTGATGACGGTATCACCCAAGTGGGTCAAGGTACGTCGCTTAGAGTTGGAGGCGAGGGTGTAGATGACAGCGGGCCGAACGATGCAGTTGGGTGCGCCGCTGTGTCCGTCGTTTCCAGAGATACCGCGAGGCACAGAACCTGTGGTGGTGGCACGTCGATCCGACCCATGGCAGAGCATGTGAGCCCGCAAGCGAAGCTGGGAGGCCTCCTTGCCCGTCGCCACCGTTGTCTGCTTCGCGAACTCGTGGATGTTGGCCATGAGCTGCTCCATCCCCGTTGCCGTCATGGACCAATCCGTCACCGTCGACATCATTTGGCTATTGACGGAGTTGACCTCCTCTTCCAGTGCGGCGAGCTTCCCCTGATGAAGACGTAGACGGTGAGCACGGTTGCCCTGCTGGAAGGCTGGTGTGAACTGATTTCGAATGTTGTTGGCCCCAAGCTTCAGGCGTGGGTCTTCGGGCAAGAAGATGGCCCCAAACTCCTTGGCGCTCGATATACGATTGCCATTGAAGATGCCTTGGGTACTGGCGGAGATGTACACGCCACATTCGTCATTGTCAAAGACATCATTCTCACGTGTGGTGCAGATGCTGTTGTCACCAAGGTGGATGCCTGTGGTGTTGTCAAAAACAAAGTTGCCCTCCAGGACGGGGCCCAGCTTATCGTTGCGGCGGAGATTCATGACGTGGATGCCCTTGTTGCAATGCGTCACTTGATTGCTATCCACGTGGCACACCGCCGTCACCACAATGCCATCCACGGAGCACTGGCTAATGTCATTTTTGCGGCATTCCACGTAGTTTTCACCACTTCGAAGATGTTCTGGTACAGGCGTCAAGGAGTAGCTTGTGTCGGCGTGTAGCATGATTCCAACAGGAGAACGGCAAATGAGGTTTTCAGAGACAACACCGCCGTACATCACCACCGCGGCATCCGCGCTGTGGCAGATGCGGTTCTTGGAAATCTCGACCGTGGAGAATGGAGAGACGGTCGCGCCAACGGTGCAGCAGAACATTGTGTTCTCCAACACTAAGCCAGAACTGCCCGGAAGACCCAAGAAGCCCATCTTGCGGTAGCTAATCTCATTGTGCTCGAACTTGCACTGACTTGACTCGTGAAGGATGCAGGCACCACGATCAGATTGCTTGACCGCAGGTACGCCTTTACTGCCTAGGCCTGAAGGAAGGAAGGTGTTGTGGGTGAAGAAGCTGAGTCCTCCTCGCTGGGCTTGGATGGTACCGTGGAAACAGTTGCCCTCAAACTTGGCGCAACCCTTGGTCATGGCGATGACGTCCCCACAGCCTTCTTCAGCACCATTGTCAATGAAGAAGCAGGTCTCCACACGCGTGCTCTGGTAGCCCGAGGCCAGCTGATGATCGCCACCTTCCACTTGGATGGAGGAGCGGGCCATGGCCTCCACAGAGTCCGATCCACGAATGAGAACACCTCCGACATGATTGCGCGTGAAGATACATCGATAAATGCGCGCAGCGGAGGATGGCCGGACAAAGGCACTGGCACCACCGCGCACAGCATCAATACCAAAATCATTGTTTTGGAAGTAGTTCCCTTCATAGAAGCCACCCGCCAACGGGCCAATGATGAGGCCACACGGCAACGTCTCCATGTGTTCTGGGCTACGCACGCCGCGGTTGCTCTCTACAAGGGCAATGATCTGCTTCTTCTTCCCCACGTTGACGGTTCCATCTGGAAAAGGATTGTTCTTGACGCCCGTATGAGTATGACCTCCTCCGTTTGACGTCGTCGTGGTTGTCCCCTTCGGTCGCTTTTCATCCTGGTGTTGTGTGTGGTTGGCGAACATGCACCGCTGCACCTTGGGTGCGGTACCCTGCCCAATCACCTCCAACCCACAGCGGCGGTTGCCGTCAAAGAGGTTTGCCTGAAATTGCGGGCACGCCCCATGGCAAACGAGTGCGCCAATGTAGTTGTTGGTGAAGACGTTGCCAGAGATGGTGACGGTGGAGCAGTCGCTGATGCCATCCTCATCGGCACCGTTGATCACCAAGGGTAAGGCCCCGTTGGAGAAGATATTCATGTGAATCAGCAACTCACTCGCCCCGGAGCCTACCCACACCGTTGGTGCCAAGGTTCCCTCGGAGAAGTCATTGTAGCAGAGGAGAACGTTGCTCGAGCCTTCATCAAATACCACGGCGGTGGAGCGGCAAGAGCGGAAGATGTTCTGAAAGATGCGTGTGCGTGTATCACTCAACATGTCGGTGTTACTCGCCTCCTCCTTGGAGCCACGCACGTGGAGCCGAATGGCTGTGGCGTTATCTTCAAAGATGTTGCCACGGCCCACCGTGCAGGCGGCCAGGTGGCCATCCACGAGGACGGCAGCGGTGCTAATGTTGCGGAACAGATTCCGTGTCAGGCGAACACTGCAGGAGCCGAGGTAGCCCACCGCTCGAATGCCACGCTCGCAATCACAAATTTGGTTTTCATCCCACCAAAAGCATCCAGGCGGGACGTACTGCAACGCGGCGGCGAGGACGGGGATGCGATGCACAACCTCGGAATTATACCGCTGCGACATAAAGTCATTCACCGTATCCATTTGAATCAAGGCACGATGCAAGTCTTGTGCCACCATGACGTAGCGCGAGGTCACCTCCCCTTGATTGGGGTTCTTGCCCATGGTGTTGTGCCTAATCACAACGTTGTTGATGACAGGGGATTTCACCGTAAGGTGAAACTCAAGGCCGTAACGAGGGCGGGAGAGAAACATATTGACGAGGTCACTGGCCCCACCAGGGCTCTCCCGTTGCTGCTCCACCTGCCGACGAAGGGATTCCAAATCACGTACATAGTTTTCACAGTGAATCTCCACAACATGCTGGCAGAGGATGCCATAATTGTGGTTGTTGGTGATGGTGTTCTCCTCCACGCACATGCATTGATGGAGATGGCGTAGCTCCTCCATGGCATCGATATCCCGAGAGCTGAAGCCAGAGGCCCCACTATCGTGGCGATCCGTCATGGATACATCGCCCGTGTGGCTGGAGGAGAAGCTCGCGCAGCTTCCACGTCGGCCCAACTCCGGTGTGGAGCTTGCTGGCAGAGCGCGGTAGGCGTGATGGAGCTCCAACAACATGCCCGTTCCACTTCCTGAAATGTTGCAGGAGATCACCTTGGCGCACAGATTCGTGCCAAGGTTTCCAGGAGCGGCGGAGTAGGAAGTCGTGGAAGTAGAGTTGCTCGAGTTGGGGGCGAGGGCAATCACCAAGGGGGCGTTTCCTGAGGGCGTGTTGGTCGGGCACCACAGCGGATGTGGGGAGAAGAGGGCCAGCACGCACTTGGCGGCCAAAGCGGGCCTCTCTGGAGCTGTCTTGGCATCAAAAAAGGCCAATGCCGGGTTGGTGCGGCCGTACATGCGGTGGAGGCAGGAGCTGATGACGTGGTGATGCTCACGTAGGCCGCTGGAGAGGAGCACGCCAATGTTGAGGTTGCCCTCCACCGAGCACTCACGTACCGTCGTCCCACTTCCCTCCTCCAGCCACATGCCCAGGCCTCCATCGGAGAGGTGCAAGTGAATATATCCGTGAATTGATACTCCACCATTGCCACGGTGACTGTCGGTGAGGATGTTGCCGTCGCTCGGAACGCAAATGGAGCCGAGGGAGTGGCCGTCAGAAGGGAGCACAACCACCTCAGCCAAGGCGTGAATGGCCTCGGCAAAGGCGTAGCGATGAACCTTGACAAGGGTGTGGAGCTGCCTATACACAGCCACACTTCCAAAGGCAGTTGTCTCACAGCTCACCTCCTCCACATCATGCAGGTCCACGTGCTTGGTGGCAAAGGGGGAGGTGCTGAAGTCACGCGGCTCCGCTGGCTTTCCATCCAAGCGATGAAAGCCGTTGTTGCGGTGAAAGTGGCACTGAACGAACTCACCCTTGGAGCCGTTGACGGCGTAGAGGCCAGCAAGGCCATTCTCGCTCATCTCGCAGCGGCAGACCATGGCTGCAGAGCCACGGCGGAGGAAGATACCAAAGAAGTAGTTTTTGGTGATGCGGTTATCTAGCAACAGAGGGTGCATGCAATCACCCACACCAACGCCAATGCTCGATTCCGTAATGGCGTTCTCCTTGAAGGTAACCTGCCGCAACTCACGACTGGCGAGGTGGTCTGGGCGTGGAAGAATACCTGAGGTGCCCAGCGTGTAGTCGTAGCCGCCCAGGGTGAATCTGGAGCGATCTGTGGTGATGCCGGTGCCGCTGGTGCCGCCAAAGTCCCAATGCACGAAGTTGTCGAGGTACACGCCGCAGTAGCGATTCCGACGAATACGATTGCGGGCGAAGAGTGGCGCGAGACGATCGCCTTGGGCGTGCTGAATCTCCTCGGTCGGTCGGCCAACTGCGGAGGGTGTTGTGGAGCGGCCACTCTGCGTACCGTCCAAGGTGGGACTGCGGAGGTCCGTGCGCGACTGGCTCGCGGAGGTGGTGGCATCTGCCTCGGCGGCCTTGTCTTGCTGCTCGATGCCTCCGCGGAGGGCCATGCCGCTCGTCACCCCGAGCACCAACACCCCGTGGAGCTCATTTTCCTCAATATCATTATCCTCAACAACCGGGGTGGAGGTGACGAACTCGCTGCTAATGATGTCTTCGTACTCAACCTGTGTGGCGGCGGCAGGGCCCGTAAAGGCCAGCACACCAACACGGCACCGTCGAAAGGTGTTCTTGGTGAAGTGCCCGCGACCCGCAGCATCAATCACGACACCAGCGATCCCGCAGTGCTCCACAACATTGCCCTCATGCACGATGGGGTTGCCCAGGTTCGCAACGTAGATGCCCGACTTGCTACAGTGATGAATCAAGTTGTTGGAGAATTGGCCAGTTCCGCGGCTATCCACCACGATGCCGTCCATGCAGCGTGATATATCATTCTTGGTGATGGCACCAACCTCACTTCCATGGCCAATATAAATGCCAATGGGTGCTTCGGCCACCTCATTCTCGCTGACGTTGACGTTCCGATCCACCAAGTCATTGAAATGGATGCCGATGCGGCCGTGTGAGGAGATGCGATTCCGCTTCACCCACACGGAGCAGTTTTCGGTAGAGCTACTCGGTACATCAAGGGTGGCGATGCGTACCACCACTGAGCCAAACATGTGCGTTGTTCGCCTTGACGTCATGCCCGCATCTCCACAGATACCATAGTTGAGGTTATCCATGATCTCATTCTCCGATAACTCCCCATGTGCGTTGGTGTCAATGAGCACCCCACCACGACGGTTGTGGTGGATGCGGTTGTTCTTCACATGGCACATCGGCCGTGTGCGGCACCGGTCCAGCACAGAGGCCATGCCTCCATTTCCATCCTTGGAATGGCGCTTGTGCGTGTGCGTGTGGCGGGCAGAGGATGCCAATGAGGTGGAGGCTGGGCTCGACCCCTTCTCACGACGTGGGGTGGCATGGCGGTGCGAGGTGGCGGCCACCTCATCAAAGTCTGTGCGAACATCGAGTGCTTCAAAAAGAAAGGAAGTGCCCAGCTGAACGGCAAACCCTTCACTGTCAAGGAATTCATTCATGGTATAGTTGCCCAATCCACAGGGAGTAACAATCAAGCCACTCAGCGCACACCGAGAGATGGTGTTGTTGTTGAAGGTAGGATCGCCCTCCATTTGGCACATTACTCCAATCAGGTAGCAATGACTGATCTCATTCTTTTGGAAAGAGCCCTTGCCGCCATCGGAGACCAACACACCAATTACTTCACGTTTGATGCCATTTTGCTGAAGTGAGGGATTGGCACCATGAGCGAGATACACTCCACACTGTTCGTTCTCAAACAAGCTGTTGCGTGAGAAGTTACCACGGCACTCCTTTGTGAAGATGACTCCTGCTCCATGTGCAGAGCTGATGGTGTTCCTCAAGATGGATGGGTTGGTGTTGGGGTCGGAGACGATGATATTGCCGAGGCTGTTTTGGTAGACGGAGTTGCGCTCAAACAGGCCACTTCCTTCACGTGTGATGACGATGCCTCCGTAGCCACCCAAGGTGATGCTGTTGTCTCGGAAAACGGGGTAGGACCCCTCCTTCACACGGATGTTAGCACCACAGTTTTCACCCATGATGTTGCCCAAGAAGGTTCCCAAGGCGTTGTTGCAGCAATGCACGCCGTCCTTGGTGTTCTGAACCAGACGATTACCCTCCACAATGGGGTCACCATCCACCTCAACCAAAATGCCGTTTGAGTTAAGAAAGATGTCATTGCGCAACATTGTTCCTCGGCTGCATGAGCCCACACGAATACCGTTGCCTGTGCCTCCGCTGATTTGGTTGTGGGCAATGAAAGGGTTGGAGCTATCCGCGCAATCCACCTGCTGTTGGCAGTTGCCAATGAAGGTGTTGAAGACGAAGGTTGGCTGACTTCGAGAGGTGATGAGGGCACCACCTCCGTTGTTCTGCGCAACGTAGTTGCCCGCAATGAGTGGTGAGCTGTACTGCTCCACCAAGATGGCAGGCCCGTGGAAGCTTGACATGACGTTGCCTAGGAAGAGGCCTCGACTAAGGAAGGTGAATTGTGCCGCATGCGTATCACCATGCATAAATTCATTGCCTACGACGAGGGGATCGGCAAAGTTGGCGGCGAGGATGCTGGCACAGACAGAGCGATAGAAGCGGCAGCCAACAATCAAGGGTCGGGCAGCGCTCTCCACCACAATGGCGTGCGTTTTGCAATCATCAAAGAGGCAGTCCTCTACCAGTCCGTAGCTGTGGCGGCCAAAGTGGATGCAGCACACCGTGCAGCCAATGAAGCGGGTGCGGGAGATATCCACGCCATTGTTGCCACGAAGAGTGAGTAAGGACTGCTCCGTCGCGGCAGATGGAGGCTTGATGGGCAGCTCAATCGCTGTGCCAAGTGTGTTGTAGAGGTTCTCAATAACCACGTTTGTGCTAGGGTGGGTAAGGGCGCTAGGAAGACCCTGAACGACCAGCATGGAGAGCTGGCGCAGCTCCTCCTTCAACAGTGTGAGTGAGCGTGGCTGAGATTCATGCAGGAAGTAGCGCTCTTCCTTGTCAGAATTGCGGCGAACATTATCTGCCGTCTTTGCGTCAAGCTCACTCGTCCATTGATGCACATCCTTCATGGCAGGGAGTTCGCGTGAGACAATGTTTTCTGGCTTGGCAATCGTCACCAGCGTTTCTCGATCAGGGTGACGTCGTTGGATCTCAATTCCAATTTCACAGGCCTTGAAGATGTTTTCACCAGATATTTTTACGTTGTGTGCCTGGCCGTTCGAGACGCTTTCATCCACGAGGGCAAGGACGCCGCAGCGACGCTGCTTCTGGATCGTGTTGGACTCCAACAAGGCCTCTCCACTGTGATCGAGGAGAATACCAATACGCCCTTCAAAGAGGTCATTGCCAATAATGTGTGGCTCCGCATGCTCCTCAATCACGATGCAGCAGGGCTGACCCGTAATGTTGTTCGGTGGCTGCTCCCCCGCAAGGAACTTGAGGTCTGCTGTTGGCGGCACTTCCTCCGTCACGTATATTTGGCACTGCTTCACCTCCACCTTCCTACAGTTGGAGCCCTCATCGGACGCCTCAAAGTGCCGTTTACCCACACGAGAGGAGCCTGAGAAGTAGAGCACATCACCAAGAAATTTGGCGTAGTTGAAGAGCTTTGATTCTCCAATCAGCATCTTACCCTTGGTGTCGAGGTACATGCAGGCCTTGCGATGGGAGTGAATGGTACAGCGGTGGAGTGTGCCGCCGCCAGAATCCGTCACAACCACACCATAGCCGTTATAGCTCTCTGAAATGGAGCACTCCTCCGCCCGTGGCTCGGCTGCGCCGGAGATGATGAGTGAGTTAACTGCACACTTGCGGAGAAGCGGGGTGCCCATGGACATCACGACGCCAGCTTCGTGTTTGCTGGTGCTTTTGCATGTAATGCGTAGCCGTTCGAGATAGATTGGGACGTTGTTGGTGATGGTGATGACGGAGTTGCGTGAAATGAGGTGTGGGTCTTCTCCCTCTGAGGCAACAATCTCAAGTGGGATGCTAATGCTGATGGACTCGGTGTAATCGCCTCCAGTGAGCTCAATGCGGTCATAGGGCTTTGCAATGGAGATGGCCTTGCTAATGGAGCGTTGAATGGGGTGTTTGGAGTACGAGCTGACGTGAATGGTACGAACCTTCTTGTTGCTCCACGTACTGAATTTGTAGGACGTGAGAAAGTCTGGCATTGCCGAATATCAACACCAACACGCAGCTGCAAAACAGAGAACAGCAACTGAGCAAAATACAACGGAATCAGAAAGAAGGAAAAAGACGGGCTGGGCCAATTTTTCGTCGTCTTGTTTTTTTTTGTATCTGTCTCGTTTCCTGTATATGAATTGCGTATGGAACCAAAAGGAAGTGGGTTGGGAGGGGGTGAGAATACAATGGAGTGAGGGTTGGTTGGTGGGGTGATTATGTCGTGCTGTGCGTCCTACGTCTGCCAATTGACAATTTGGGTTGTCTCTGAGTTTTTGAGTACGTTTCTCTCTCTCTCTGTGTGTGTGAGTGGGTAGAAGAACGGTGTTTCGTGAGTGAGCAATATCTCTATCGTCCTCAACAAATGCTTGAGCACAGGAGGGGGGCGTCGTCGTGCGTACAAGTCCACCTGACCTTCGTAGCAACAAGAACAAGTGAAATTAAGATGTCTGTGTGCGTGAAGTGATACAAGAAGCTGATCAATCAAAGAAGGAAAGAAAGGCTAGTGAAGGGATGATGCTGAGGCCTGTCCTCCAAGAATGCCTATGCCCACCCAGTCAAGTGACTGGATGTGTATCTTTGAGTCCTGATGTGTGTGTGTGTGTGTGTCTTGTGGTTTGTGTATGTAGGTCTGTGCGTGCGAGTACAACTACTTCGTTGACGTGGTCCACCTGGTGAGGTCGTGAGGACCAACACAGAGGTGGACGAGGGATGGCTGCAAGAAAAAAAGAGTACGAAGATGAAACACAAATAAGAATCATTAATTAGTTGGTTGTCATGGTGATGATATGGCACAACAACATTGTCGTGCCTGCACTGAAGGATTTGGAACGATGGAAGCAAACAGAGTTAGGTTGGTGCTCCGAACCGCATTGAGAAAATCAACGAAGGACACACAATTTTACTGTCAACCACCTTTCATTCTCCTGAGATGGTTTCATGTTGTGTTGGCAAATCAAAAGAAAAAAGTGATGTGCCGTTGCAGTCGTACAACAAGATGGGCACTAGGCTAGAATACGGAGATAGATTGTAGGAGGTGCTGCACTACTTCATCATAGACACACACATATACGCAATAGCTCTGGTGATGATGTTTGTGTCAGTCGCGGTTTTTGCTGTCAAGGAGCAACGTTACGGGCCCATCAATCACTTGATGTATGTTCATGTAGGTCTGAAACTTTCCCGTGGCAACCCTGTTCTCGGCGTATTGCTTGCGGAGTTGGTCGCGCATGGATTCAAACATCCTGCGTGCGTCGTCCGCGCCCATGGCCTTGTGGAAGTCGGGCTTGTTTCCCTTCATGGTGTGCATCAACGTGAATTGCGAAATGAGTAGTATGCCACCATCAATCTCCTTCACGTTGCGCGCCCACGCCTTCGCGCCGTCCTCCTCCCCGCTGGGCCACATGCGTGCGCCAAGAATCTTGCGCACAATATACTCTGCATCGTCTGCCGTATCGCCCACGCCGATGCCAACGAGGACGGAAACACCTCGTTCAATGGCCCCGACCGTCACCCCTTCGACCGACACGGAACCACTCAAGACACGCTGAAGAACAGCCTTCATGCTGACTGTGAAAACAAAGATGAAAGTGAGAAGATGTTGGAGCAAAGAAAGTGAGCCCCGTTGATGGCATGTGGCACTGTCAGGATGAGGGCTCTCTTCCGTGTTGCCCACTTCACGCATGGATGTTCTTGTGTTCTTGTGTGAGGCGGAAGTACGCAGCGCAAAGTGTGTATTGTGGCGTTTCATGAAGATGGCGACCTTCGTGCGGCCTTAGACCTCTCCAAGGAGTCCAAGAGGGAGCTGACTCGATTGGCGTTGTTGGTTGCGGCAACACGCGTGTGTGGTCGCTGGGCACGACGTACATCTCCGCCATCACGAAGAATGCGGCCAATCTCGCACTGTGCCTTGGCAGATTGCGCACGACGAACCGACGTGAGCTTCACGGCGCTGTGCAACTTCACACTCCTCTCTTCTTCTTCTTCTTCCGACCACACAACCACTTTTGTGTTGGATGCGGGCAGTTTCACGTGGTGCTCCATCGACTGCATCACGGCTCGAGCAGCATCCGCCGCCTCCTCCACCCCGCCGTGGCATTCATTGTGTTGCGTGAGGTGCCACGGTGAGGCAATCCTGACACACCACTCCACCACGCCTCCCTCCACAGCTTCTGTATGGGACAGAGGATCACCGTCGTGGTGTTGCACCAACGCACGAAGAAAGGGCCGCGCAAGTGACGAAGAGTTGTAGTGAGTGGGCTGTTGTTGGTGAAAATGAAGTGCATCCACAACAACAACATCATCTTCTTCAACTGTCATGAGGGGGCTTGCATCACGAGCCATCAAAGACACACTGGAAGAGGACAGAACGTACGTTACCTGAACCGTGGATGTACGCTGACGTGTGTTGGAGAATCGCAGCAACGGTGCGGCGATGAGAGCTGCGAAGCTCGCCAAGACGCCTCCGGGCAGCTCCGCCATCGATCGAGTGATGTTGGATCTCAGCGACACCGGTGATTGCGAGCTCAGCAAACGTGGATCGACGCACACGATGATGTGCTCCATCGCAGCCCTGCCACAACCACTCCAGAGATCCGTCATGGAGAAGGTGAGAAGGGAGCTGCCATCGAGCATCGCACACACCAATCGATTGGCTGCCCGCACCACAGATGCATGGACATCACCACAACGGTAAAGGAGATGAAGGAGCTCCTCCTCCTCATGCAAGGTGGTTGTGCTGGCTGCACAAGATGTGCGGGTGCTGATGATGGATGTGGCAGCCTGAGCCAACAACGCACCATGCAACGCACAGACAGCACGCGGCATCTGCGGCAGCGTGTGCCGCAAGAAGCGCCACAACCGCCGGCGTTGATGGACGGAGGTCTCACGGCACAACATCTCAACAGATGCACCACGGCTGAGCTCATCCACTTGCCAATAACGCAGAGGTGATGCTGTTGGTGCCATGGCGTGGAGCATTGACCACCACAACCACACGGTACCGCCATCGTGAAGAAGATTGGCGCAACGCAACACCTCGCGGATTAGATGCTGCATCTGGTCCTTCTCTGCCGAGGTATGTATCAACGATGGTTCGTCTTTATGCAGCCAGCATTGCGATGCCACCGCCATCACAGAAGGCAAGAGTGTAACACGATGAGCAACATCCACCATGTGGATGAGCTGCAACACGTCCTTCGCATCATGCATCTTTTGTGGCAAGAATGTTGCAAGAAAACTCTCCTTCTCATCGTGTATCTCTGGGATAAACACACGTATCGCCTCCACAACACAAACCACCAACATCTCCTGGAGCTCCTCTTTTTGTGTGGGAAATGCGCGGCAGCTCACCTGAACACGTCGAGCAAGCTTCTCCACCACACCCAGTGCCGTTGCCTTGGTGTGCTCCACATGTTGTGCGACGGATGCATCAACCACTGTGTTGCTGCCTCTCATGATGCTGAAGCGTTGTTGTTGTTCGTGGCCAAGGAAGTGAAGGAGTTCCATCGTCATGGCTGCTTGGCCTGCACATGTTGAGCTCGTGGAGAGCCCAGACAAGAGCACCAGTGCCTCTTGGAGTGATGGCGTACTTCCACCACCTTCTAACACATCATCATTCGGAGCTGAGCGCAACACCGCTGCGATCGCTGAACGAAGGAGCCGCACCACCGCTGCTTCAAAGTACGCATTGATCTCCGCCTCCATCGCGGTTTCTGATCTCCACGTCGTTGAGATCCGCGCACGCAATCGTGTCAGCCATCCCGAAGATTCACCACTTCCGGTGTTGGTGGATGGTGCACCCAACGATGATTGGCCAAGAAGCCCACGGAACCGGTACATCAAAAAAATGAGCCGAGTTACGAGCTCCGTCTCGCCCATCAACGCCGCCGCCTCCGCCGATGCCACAATGAGCTCCTCCACATTCAGCTGCCCAAACACCAAATGCACGTCGCTGCCACAGACAAAGCGGGTCGAAGCACAACGTTCAAGAAGATGCAGCACCTGGGCTTGAACCTGCGGTGATGAACGTACCATGGCACGGCACACGGCTGTGAGGAGGAGTGGGTGCAGCAACAGCGCATCTCCATCCTCATCAACACCACGTAGCACCAACTGTCGTGCATTTCCCGCAGCAACTGCATCCAAACGTGCCAAAACCAAGTGAGTGATGGACGGAATTGATGATGATGATGATGATGTAGTTGGCACAGGATCCATCTCCTCTGCAGGCATGAGCACAGCACTGAGCCAAGCCAAGGCGGCGGTGCCGTCGCTGGCGTTCGCAATCACCGCCATTGCATCGGCCTTCACCTGCCGCATCTCATCATCTTCCAGATCCCACGCACTCAGCGCACCTCTCACTGGGTGTGGTGTCTTGTGCAGCGCATCCAACAACAATGCCACAACACGTGCGCCAACATCCATGGCCAAGCCAGCTGAGGCCAACAACCTAATCAGCTGGAGAAAATCCTGTGGCGTAGATTGTGCCTCCACACCCTGACGATGTACTCGATACAACAGCGGAGACTCTTCACGCAAACACTGCTCCGCCAACAACACCAGAAAACGACGAGAGAAGTGGCGGCCAGTCTTGAGCTGAACAGACCAGTGCAAAGGCAATGATGATGATCTCGTTGGCATTGTGTGTGTTGTGCCATCCATTCTGGCGCTTGATGTG
>JASAON010001490.1:0-37579 GCA_030849065.1 Jaenimonas drosophilae
GTGTCAGAATCCATCTGCGCTTTCTTCGTGGATGGTATAAGAATCCAACTGCGCATCACTTTTGAATGAAGCTAGGATTCATGCACGTACCACTTGTGGAAGCTGTGGGATTGCAACTATGCTTCATTGGTGATGGATATGAGAATAATACTGGCGTATTAAAGTTATGGGGTGGCAGTAAGGTGCCAGACTATTGCAGAGATGGAATACGAGGTGAATTATTCATATGTATATATAATATATATAAATATAAATGTATATATAAATATGAATAATCCTGTTCCTAGAGTGCAGGGACGGCGAGAAGAGAATAAGCGATGTACAGTCCGTCGTGTCAGTTGGGCGTGCTCTCTCGCCTTTCCATGCGCCGCTACCTGTGGGGAATTTTCAGTGGCCATTACTTACTGCAACTTGCGACAATGCTAGGTTCCAATCCTTCAGCAATGTCAATCCGCCTGGCGGTGACAGCTGTCTGAAGGGGGATGGTGAGTGGGCATTTTCGAAACCGAAGTCGACTGAAATAAACGTTTTGGAAATGTCTTCTGGTACTCCAGGGGGCGATAAAATGAGAGATAAGTCAAGGATAACAAAATATAATATAATTATATTTTTTTCATTTTTCTCAGCAGTTAAGCGGAGCACTGACTATCCGTAAACCAGATGAGAACAGGTAGACCAATTATTTCACACTCATTCAGCGTCTCTGATCATTCACGTCTCTTCGGTTTCCGATCCCACTAGTATATATCACAAACGAGTGCAACGAAAATCAAATAGAAGTATAAGTTGCTTGATGCCAAGTTCCTGGAAGCGGCTCTTGAGGATGCATGGTACTAAGTTTGCTGCATGACATCGGACGCAACTCAGAGTTCATGTTTTCCTGGAATCTGAACGAACGCGGTGAAACTAAGAAGGGTCACACCAACCGCCGCCCGCCCCCGGCGACCAATGAGCCTTGGCTGGGGTTTCGCGGATGGATCCCCGCAACCCCCCGCCCCCCCCCCCAAAAAAAAAAAACCTGACCAGCCCCACCGCCCAGCCAACTGTCCCTTAATCCACTAACATCTTCCCGCCGCCCAAAAAAAAAACCGCGCGCGCACCGCAACCCACCCCCCCCCCCGACACCATCAGAAACGCGAAGCCCCCCAACCCAACACAAGCGATCCCCCAGACCACGGAGGGCCACGACCCGCCCGGCCGCCAGAATCGCGGCTCCGCTTTATATGCCATACAATGGCGCGCCATCTCTCCCCGAAGGGAAGAACAAAATTTCCACGAAGAACCCACAACGCCCAACGAGGGCCCACCCACCGAAGCCAAAGAGAGCCCCATGGCACCCCGGGCCCCCGGACAAATCGCAAGCGAGGAGGCACTCATGGAGATGCCGCGCCGCCTTCGAATCCGGAAACGCAGGGGGGCGGGGACGGCCGGCACGGAAGGCACCCGGAACGCATCGCGGAGGAGCTGTGGGAACGGAAAAAGCGCCAACGCCAAGGCATGGCCACAGCCAACGCCCCCCCCCCCACACACACAGAAGCGCGTTTCCCAGCGCCGCGCAGGACGGCCGGATGACGGGCGGGCCATCGCCCGCGGCATCTTGCCGTTCGGCCGGAAGAAGGGGGGGGGGGGATTCCAAACCCCCAACCCATCGCCCACCAAAGGGGGCCCGCCGCCACAAACAAACCGCCGGAAGTGGAAGAGATGCCACCGGCCGAAAAACAAAGATTGGGCCCGCGCATGGAACACCCCCCTTACCCCCAACACGCGAGCGAAGAACCCCACGACCCAAACGAGCGACCCATGGAGGCGCCGAGGAAATGGGCGCGGACAGGGCCAACCCAGCACGGGGGCGGGGAAGACGAGAAACCCCTTTGCACACCCCCACGCCGCAGGCAACACGGACGGGGCCGCGCGAGGCCAGATGCCCGCCACAAGGCCCCCGGCCGGCGCAACGGGGGCGGTCCAAAACCGCCAAGTCCCGCCCGGGGGGGGGGGTGGCTGGGGGGCCAACCCCGCCGGGGGGGCGCCGGAAGCAACCCGCAAGCGGGCGGAACAAGCACCGCCGACAACGGCACAGCCGGTCGCAAAAAACACGACCGCCCCCAACAAACCGCAGACGCAAGCCGGCGAACGTTCAAAAAGAAATTTGGCGGCGGACTTCCTCCAAAAGGCAAGACATCCAACATACAGCCGGACGAAATCCACTGTAAAAATCTTTCCGGCGAGGCGAAGGCACCCCAACACCCGACGGTGCGCGGAGCGGGGGAGTTCACGAGGAGGCCGGGGGGAGAATGAAGCCCCCCCCCCCCCACACCGCCGGATCGCAGGCGTTTAAAAAGCCGGCAACCCGCGCCAAACCACAAAATACCGAATCGTGATGAAGTGATAGGGTGTCACATGCATCACGTGGAGGTTGACGAGGGATTGGAACAATGGAAATGGAACATTGGTTACGATACCTGAGATAAAAAGCACTTGATCTTCTTTCCTCCATACTACAGTATAGTGCGCACTTTCTCTGGAGGTGGGGAAACCCTTTTTTCACGCCCGCCCACCACCCTATTTTTCTCCCTTAACCCAACAACCAGAAGACGCAATGAAAAAGGCAATTTTTCCTTATTTTCTTCTTTCTCCCGAATGTATCCGTTTACGCGCCACGCGCGTAGATGTTACCAATTCTGGGCCTGTCCCCCCCTCTTACTTTCGCAAAATATCCACACCACCCGCCAACCTAGTACCCATGTATGAAACCGGGAACGGGTGGGGGAATAACACACAGAAAACCCTTTTCCATTGTTTCAGCCGAAAAGAAAATACTTGATGAATGCCTCCCTTTCCAAAAAGGAGGAGGCAAAGCCACAGCCAAAGGAACCGAACGATAGCGAGGCAATGCGATATGCGTAGAACAGTGAGCGCAACGCGCTTAGCATTCCAGCTGAATTATTGCATTCTTCCTCTGCCCCATATCTCTGACTAGATTAGCGTGACACCGACGGTGCGCGATTCGGCCCCATCGGCATCGGAATGCGTGCACAAAGACCCGCGCCAGACCCCGTACGCGGCCATCCCATAGCCCCAAACCAACGTTTGCCCGCCAACGATCCACGATCCAACGGCGCGGGGGGCAACGACTGCGGACCCCATATGGCCATTGCTTCGCAGCTGTCGATGGCGCGCTTATCAAAGACGGAAGGGCCGCCGCCCCTCGGCCACACAGCCCATACCCCCGACATGGAGACGGAGAAAATCTTACAGCGGGCGTGTCGAAAACTTGTCCCCCCCCCTCCAGAGCGCCACGAACGGGAGACGAAACCCGCGACACACACGCCAAGCGAAACGGGGGCCGGCCAAACCCCCAAGGAGGAGCCACCGAGGGCCGCGCAACAGAACCCGCCCAAGCAGCGCAAACCCCAAACCGCCCCGGGCCCCGAAGACCTGACGACGCGGGCAAACCGCGACAGCGACGTAGCGGGCTGGACCCAGACGGTGTTTAACTAATGAAACGCGTGCGAGAGAGGCTGGGCAAACAGAAAACCCCGCCACTTCAAAGCGGCCGCGGGTCCCCACCGGGCTCGGGAAGCATGCGGCAGCCCCCTTCGAGCTGGGGCTGTGGGAGGGGTGGGTGGGGGTGTCAACACGCCGCTTGGGAAGACGGAACCTCACATTGCGACCTTGTGAGATAGAGGGGCGGTGGGTAAGATGATCGTCCGCGTGCCGAAGAGAAGATGCACCGGTGGAGCTTGTTCTTTGGGCGGTCCAGGAAGAGCGCGCACACCTGCCTACGCTAACGGACACCGGCGCCGCTACTTTGGGGAAGCACAGGTCCGACCGGGAGTGAAGTTTAGTGGAGAACTTGGGTCTCATGGAGGCATGGAGGGCCGCTACTCACATATAAGTACCCAGTCGACGCGGTGTAGGGAGTGCATGTGCGCGACAACCCGCGCACAGGCATGTTCCAACTCGGAGTTCAAAGACCAAGCCGCAAATGAGATCAACGCGGGGAAACTGGCGCCGGATCGTGCACCCGGAGTCCCCCACAGCGAGGGCGGCGGGAATGAATATGATGCGTTAAAGAGGCGGCGGCCGCCTGAAACTTCGAAGGCGGGCGGCCGGGGGGGGGGGTGCGTCTGCCCACCCACCGGTTTGTGTACAGCAACCGGCCTCCGCATGCTATCCCAATGTGGCACCGCCGTGCGAGCAAGGGGGGCGCTCGATGGCAGCACCGGCAAGCGTTGTCTGATGGGACCTGGAAACGCTGCCGTCGGGAATAAGACAGAGGGCCGTGCTGGTGGCCGATGTTGGGGAACAGCAGACCGGAGGGAACGCCGGAGCTGCAGAGGGGGGCGAAGAGATGTTCTGTTGTGTGAATGGATCGCCGGTTGTTGCTTCCGCTTTATTGGATCAAGTCCGCGGTAATTGGTGATGTGTAGCTGTGGAATGGTCGCGTGCGAGATTTTTGGCTGTTCCTTTTGCGCGGGTTCTGATGGGGGGGGGGATCGCTGATTGTGCGAATCCTTTGTGCCGCGTCAGGTTGGGTGCGGTGCAGGAAAACCATTCCCTCCGTTCGATGGGTGGGGTCTCCCGCGAGATTTCATGACGAAATCCACCCCCTTTATTTCTATTTTGTTGGGGGCGCTTGCATTTTTGCGTGTTTCTTTGCTTCCCGGGGTGGGGTGGGCTGGTCATGGTGGCGCCAACTAGTGGGAATCTGTCCCGATTCTCCGAGTTCCATGTGGCCTCGGCTTGCGAAACTTTCCGGGTGTGGACGTGGTTGGGACTTTTCTTTCTTATGGCATAGGGGGAAGAAGGTCAGGCGCTTGATACGTCAGGTGCTTCGTAACCTGCTGTCGCGCTTCGATTGCATGTGTGTGTGTGTGGGGGGGGGGGCGATTCTCCCCGAGGTTTGGGTTTGGGTATTGTGTTGGTGGTTTGGGTTTCGGGCGGGGGGGGGGGGGGGCGGCGGCTCCTTTTGAATTTGTCAATCTGAATGTGGCGCGCCACCTTGGGAATGCTATGGGTTTATGTTCACTTTGTTCGTGGGCGATGGTCCGGCATTGGGTTGGCTTAGTGAAGTTGGCATTTTGCGTTGAAAAGGGTGTGTTGCTGGATCCGCGTTCTTGGTGGTGGGGCTCGGCTGGTTGTTGGGGCGGTTGTCTTGAGGGGTCGTGGGGGTGGGGATGTTTTGGTTGGAAAGGGGGGGGGGGGCTTCGATGTTTTTTGGCGTCGATTCTGAAGTGGGGAAAGGAGGATGGCGGAAGGTGTCGCGGGGTGTGAAAAATAACTGCTTGCTGGTAGTTTGCTTTTGCGTTGGGGAGATAGCTCTGGAGCACCTCATTTAATTGTTGCTTGCTTTTCTTCTTTATCAAGTTGTTTAAAAGTACGTAGGAAGGGTTGATGGAACGGTATCTCGTGATAGCTAGCGGTGTCATTTTTTCGACTTCACTGTTCGTCCTTGCAGATGGACTTGCGATGGCGCGTGGAAAGAGCCTAAACTATGACTTTATGATGTGGATGCCACTCATCCTGTCGCTCTGTGCTGCCATGCTCCTCTTCTTGGTTGATCCACAGCATGTGCTTGCGGATGAAGTCGATGGCGAAGACGAAGTGCAGAAGTCGAAAATTGTCTTTTTTATTTCTGCACTAATGTCATTTGCCTCTGTAGCCATTGCTGTGTGGAAAATGATAAACCCATTCATTGATCAAGGTTGTCCCTGGCCCGGCGCGGCCCTTGTTGTTCAGTCGATTCTGGGAACCTTATCTGGTTGCATCATTTTTGTTTGTCGACATCAGCGTGATGCTGATGATTAAGTGGGAACGCGTATTTGATGCTATGCGATGGAATTGTGTTCTCTGACTAAGCCACTGCCAATGTAGTCTTTGTTTCTTTCTGTTTTTTTAATTTGTGGACTATAGAGAATGACTTCAGCCGCAGATTTGCCATCGGAGAGACTCCACAACATCAAGGCCTCAATTCATTCTTTTCTCACTCAGTCTAATGTCTATGAGTCAATTAGGGACATTGTGGATTCATACATCGTGGATAATGAAGGGAGTGCAATTTCTACAGAGAGTCCAGGTGACATTATGAAAATCATAAAGGAGCGTGGGGTTCTACAAACCTTGCTTCAAAAGATAAGAAATGATGCACCATTGGCGTCTGATGCCACGCCGAAAAGCTTCCCAATGAAGGAGGGTGATGTGTTTCTCCATGTTAGACTAAAAGGAGGGCGAGCATTTTTAGACAACGTCAATGTGCTCCAATCTGCAGTAAAGAACTATCGTCTATTCGCCGCTTTCCACTTTGGCTCTCAGAAGTTCAAATCTCAACCAACAGAATGCACTGGCAGCCCTCATTTCGCTGACGACTGCCTTTTTCGTATTGATGCTGGGTTGTTTGGATTTTCTCGCGAAGAGTTACTGGAGGTGTCAACTCCTTTTCACATTGCTGTGTATCGCGAGGACCTCCTGCAAAATGTATCTGAGGTTGTGGGCCAAAATGTCGTTGATTGGCGAAAGGTCTTGAAAACAGGATACTTGGGGCTAACAGTTGAGCTTTGTGGATCAAATGCAGGGGTTCCATCTGGGATTCTTGACATCGATTTGGAATTGCTGTCATCGAAGCGGATTCGGTATAAGGAGGAGGAAATATCGATGCGATTGGAGCAGCAGCGAGTTGCGATTACTACGTCAGACAGGGAGTTTTTGCTGTACTCACGAAGGTGGTGGGGGGAATTTCAGGGATCATCTCCCCATGTGACAGGGAGAAAAGTGAAACTATTTGCGCCTACTTCAAATGGACGAATGATACCCGTTACGCACTTTGTATCACCCATTCAGTGCGAGGCTGGAATTGATTCTCCACTGGAGGCAGCACGTTTCGTGTCTTTGTTTAAGCTGCCAAATCCGTCATCGTCAATGGTCTCACTACCTGACAACTCAGAGTCAAGTACATGGCTAGCGCCGGCTGTTTTTCTTTTCCAGCGACAGGGTCATCCCAACAACCATTCCGCACTACTATGCTCTCTGTTCCTTGGGTTTGGCATAGATTCGTTTTGTGCTGTGGGTACAGATAAAAGTGGGAGTATGTGTTCATTTGTTATTACTCGGGAGAAGAGAGGTGGATCCATTGAGGTATCATTTTGGAATCCTGTGGATGCTGATCGAGGTACTTGTCAGAGTCAGCAAATGTTTTCTACAGTGGATTGCGTCTTCAACAATCGCAGTTTCTACGCCAATATTCAACGAACCAATCTGATATCTGATATTGGATTTGATTTCGATAATGAAGAGACGTGGAAGGCGATCAACCCCTTGAAACTCCGCATGGTTCCCAAGGATCCTTCCCCTCCAGTGTGCTTCGAATATGTAGATTGCAATGGAATCGAGAGGCCGCTGGAGGTGAACCTGCGCTCACATATCACAATTTATAGAGATTCATTTGGCATGCCAACAACTTTTGATGACAGCCTCTCGTATGCTTTAGCGCAAGCATTAGATTCATACGAGCGACAGAGTGTGCTAGGGAGAGCAGAGGACTTTTCTCTCTTTGAACTGTGCGTTAAAGGAATTCTCGGACCTGGGAGGACATTCAAGGCCATTCCGATAAACATTTCCCACAGTGACGATGCACAAATTATGTCTATCATTAGAGCTCATGACGCTGGCAAGGAAATCATAGAAACTGCTGCTGACGACGTTAAGTTCGGCGTTCGAGTTAAGGTGTTTCCTTTCCCAGAGCGCATTTTCTCCGTCTGGGCAATGGTTGCCGTCTCCTATCGCGTCAGTACTTGAAAACTATCCAGAGCTATTTGCCCAATCGACTCACAAAGTCTATCTGCTGATATTGAGAATTGCCACCGTTGTGCTCAAACGTGTCCTCTTTTGATCAAGCTCTTCTGCTTATTTCCCAAGATAATGAGGCATTCTGTACATTTTTTTAGGAGTGTGCTTGCTGTCAGGCAGACTACACACTGCCCATCAAGGTACAGGAGCGTGGCGTACACTCAAAGTTTTAACAGCTTCTGTGCGACTCGTGCATTTTCATACCGTTGGCTTTCCACCCCAACATCTGCTCGTACTTCCTCCCAAGTATCTGTGACGGACCATAAAGGATCGCCCATATCCATTGATCCTATTGCGCAATTTGACCAGTTATCAAACTGTCCTGTATGGCTCACAGAAGCGCTGAGTGAACTGAAGTACCCTTCGCTAACTAGCATCCAGCAATACACAATTCCAGCGCTGAACGATGGCCATGATCTTATTGGCTTGGCACCGACTGGATCAGGGAAAACGATAGCTTTCGCTGTCCCAGCACTGGCGAAAGTGTCAAGGACATCGGACGGGTCGCCTTCTGTACTTGTCCTCGCACCAACGCGTGAGTTAGTGCAGCAGACAACAGAGGTTTTTGAGCGACTCTCAAGGGGCGCGGTTCGTGTCTGCGAAGCGTATGGTGGATTTCCCCGAGATATTCAGGCAAGACGACTCCATAGTGGCTGTGAGGTGCTTGTGGCATGCCCAGGGAGGCTCAAAGATTTTCTTGATGCAGGGGACGTGTCGCTAAAAAACCTTCAGTTTCTGGCGTTCGACGAGGCAGACAGATTGCTTGACATGGGGTTTCAGGTGCAACTAGACGAGATTGTCAGCCATATTGATACGTCATCACAGTCACTCCAGCGGATGATGTGGTCTGCAACGTGGCCGCACAGTGTTCAAGCATTGGCGCGGACCTACCTCTCTGAGAAGCGCCTCCTCATCAGAGCCGGAACTGCAGGAACAGGTCTGCAAGTCAATGAGCATATTCAGCAAAACATTATTTTTGCTACTCGGCTTCGTGATCGAGTTGAGAAACTTGCTGAATTGATCGAGTCAGGGAAAATTGATGATAGTACGGCAAAACTGATTCTTTTCGTCGAACGGCAAACAGATACGGAAAATGCTTCTCAAGCGCTCAGCCGACGGCTGGGAATCGACTCAAAGTTTGTTGGTGTCATCCATGGCGGCTTGTCGCAACGGCAGCGTGACTCTGTGATGCGCCGATTTAAAACGAATCAAATCCGACTGCTGGTTGCCACCGATGTTGCCTCGAGAGGGTTAGATATACCAGATGTAACGTGTGTTGTAAACTTCCAGGCGCCAAAGAATATTGACAGCTACTGTCATCGCATTGGACGGACTGGACGTGCCGGGCGCACTGGGGAGGCGTATACTTTTCTGAGTGATGAAGATGGTGGCATCGCGTCTGAGCTTGTTGACTATCTGAACCGCTGCAAGATGGATGTTCCGCAACAGCTGACTGACTTGGCGACTCAGCACAGGCGTCTTAAGTCCCAGTCCCAGTCTCGCTCAAGCTCTAACTGGGGTAGCCGATCTTCACGGCGCTTCGCGAGCTCCAATAACCGCAATTTTCACAGTGTCCGCCGCAGCTCTGGTGCAGAGGAGAGCAGGAATTCTTCGGGGTGGGCTGTGTAGGATGTTCACATTGACCAACCAATAACTGTAAAAATACATTTTGCAACTTCTATGGATACCCTCATTAGTTTATGTGGTGCGGCGGATGAGATGAGCCCTTTTTTTTCTCTGTTCAACTTTCCTCACTGTAGCATAGGATACGCGCCAATGAGCAGAATAATTGAGGCAGGCTCAGAAAATCTGGATGTGGCTGCAGCAGCGCTTGCCAGTGGGTCTCTCGTGGCGATACCTACAGAGACAGTGTACGGTCTTGGTGGGAACGCACTGATTGAATCAGCTGTGAAACGCATCTATGAAGTGAAAGGTCGTCCTTCTACTGATCCCCTCATTTGTCACGTAAACTGCTTGGAAAAGGCCTGTCAATTGTGGGATCCAAACTGGGATCAGTCATGCGTGAACTTGGCGACAACCCTCGGACGAGCAATTTGGCCTGGACCTCTAACCATCGTTGGAAAAGCAAACATAACACTCCCTCCTTGTGTAACAGGTGACTCTGGTTTCGTCGGAGTGCGTATTCCAAACCATTCAGTTACACTAGACCTACTAAGCCGAGTCTCATTCCCAGTAGCTGCCCCCAGTGCCAATACATTTGGACATGTCAGCCCAACTTCCGCGCAGCATGTGTACGATGATCTTGCTTCCCGTGATCCTAATTTGCTGATTCTTGATGGGGGTTCCTGCGAGATCGGAATTGAATCTACAGTCGTAAAGATTCACAATGACACTTCATCTGTGGAGATTCTTCGACGAGGAAAGATCTCGGTCAGCGACATTCAGAGGGCACTCGCATCGACGTACCCCAATACCAGTATTGTTATCCGAGACACAAGGTCCATCGCGGCAGCAGCAGATGTTAGTTCCCCCATGGATGGTCCTGGACAACTGCTTACACACTACTCTCCAGGAATTCCTGCGTCTTTGATTGCCCCTTCTGGAATGCCACCTGATCTGCTTTGCTCAACCTGTGCAGTAACCACAGTTCAATATGTTGTGCAATTGGGAGACAGACGACACAATCTGAGTCAAACGGTTGTGTTGGATTATAATGGAATTCTCAGTTGCATCATGAAGGAGTGTCTTGCTTATTGTGATCTCAGTAGCACAGGAGATGTGTCTGAGGCGTGCCGCGGTGTGTTTGAAGCCCTCCGCTGGTCAGAGAAAGTGGAGGGTGCTGCCTGTGTGATATTTCCTTTGATTTCTGAATGGGAGGCAAGCGTTAGTCGTGGTGCAACGGAAAACGGAGACCTCTTAGCAGCGGTGGAGGATCGCTTATTTCGCGCTGCATCCGGTACTCTCGGGAGAGTATCTGACAACAATAAGTCGTAATTGTGTAAAGTTCACTGGCTTCGTTGCTCCTCTGGCAGTGTGGCATTGCAGAGGATTCGCTTCAATGATCATCCATTATCATATCACTCCATCATACTGATTGCTTGAGGAATTTCCCAAGTGATACAACGCGTCAGAGGTGCCCTCAATTTATTTCTATTCTCCTGCACTTAGGAGCGTGGCTACTGTGAACCACTAATCCTGAAGATATCCCAATCAGCATTTGTTTCTGCCTTTCGTACACTAGCTTCTGCATTGCAGTAGCACTCACTCTCTCATGCTCTCGGTGCACCCTAGAGATGCTTTTATTCTTCATCAGGAGCACATTCAGCGGCTGAATGAAGGGGATGAAGTTGACACTTCAGATGACCAGAAAGTTCAAATTGATTTGCAGCACATTTCTTCATCGGAATCGGCAGTTGTGGTGTCTTTTTCCCATGAAGATCACACCCTTGGAAACCCACTTCGCCACGTCCTAATGCAGAACCCGGAGGTGACAAGTGCTGGCTACGCAATCCCACATCCACTAGAATCGAAAATGCTGCTTCACGTCCAGTCCAGTGACTACGCTGTCATGGCAGTCGCAAGTGGACTGGAGCGCCTTGCAGAGTTGTGCGACGAAGCTGTAAAGAATTTTAACCAGTGCAGCGCCAATGTGGCCACCCATTAAGTTCTCTGTCTAAGCAATGCCTTGTACTGTATCTTGTCCATCCATCTACAGTGAATACATGCATTGCTGACTCGTGCACTCCTTCAGCCGGATCAAATTTGTCCCTTTTCTCTTATCTGGCCAGTTAGGATATAAAGTACATATAACACTGTCCATGCTTCATGAAGGACTCGCTTTCGTCAAAAATTCAAGGTTCCCTTGCGGAGAGAGGGATTCATGATCCCTTATTTGTCCTTGCTCGCGGATTTGACAGTGCCGAAAGCGACGCAGGGACTCCGTCCACGGATTTCCTCGTCACAAAGGGCCTCTGGTTGTGTTTTCTCGATAAGTTTCGTCAGGCGTGCACGTTGAGTGGTACTTGTGGCCCAAGTACATCTATTTCCTGCGATATTCTTTTGCTTGTGTCTGAGACGTTCTTGGCGTGCTTGGCTGAGAGTATCTGCCTCACTCTTGGACTGTCTTTTTGTGTCCTGAACCCGAGTGATCCCTCTCACCGACTGCAAAAACTAATATCGTCGCGGTCCCCCAGGGTAGTTTTCTCAGAGAGTGACATTGAAAAGCTGTTAGTTGCTGCTTGCAAACAGTATGACAATGGCTCGGAGATTCCTTCCATTGTTGCTGCCGATGTGGATGATGATAGCGTGGCGTACTTCATGTATTCGTCTGGGTCAACGGGGGAGCCGAAGTCCATTGTTGCGACCAGGAAGAATCTGAGTTCATACGTAACCAACTTTTGCTTTAACCCTAAAGGCTTGGGATTTGTGGAACGGAGCACGTTCTTGACACTCTCAACTCCTTTCTTTGACCCGTCGATAGGCGACATGGCAGCTACCTTGCTCTGCCCTCACTCAGTGCTGATTGCTGTTCAAAGAAAAAGTCTCACCAATGGTGATTTGCCTAACATTCTCGTTCGAACGAGGCCAACCCATATTGTTACAACTCCAGCTGTTTGGGGTTCTATTCCGTCAGGGATTGCACCGAGGCTGCTTCCAGAAGGAAGAACGTTAAAGACAAAACTATTCCTAGGTGGAGAGAAACTCTCACAGAAGATTATTGATGCGTGGTGCGATACGGTAGAGTTGTTTAACATCTACGGTGTAACGGAGGCCACGGTGTATCAGTCCATCGAGCGCGTGAATCCAGGGTCGCGCGCTGCTGATGTAACCTGTGGCGAAGGTGTAGGCACCCTGCTGCGGATTGAAGAGCCAGGTGACGACGGATACGGAGAAGTGGTTCTCCAGGGTGACCAGGTCTGCCTGGGCTATGCAGACCAGACTTCACTTCAAACAAGCAGCTCTTTCGGTGTGTGCCCTTCTACAGGCGAACGTTTCTTTCGGACGGGTGACATTGGGAAAATTACTAAGTGTGGCGATACCTGCTTTCTTTCACTGAGAGGAAGAAAAGATTGGCAGGTTAAGCTAAATGGGCAGCGCGTCTCGTTGGAGGAGGTAGACCAAACGATGCGAAGTGTGTTGCACTCTGTGTTTCGCGAGTGCTGCTGCTGCATTATTACCCGAGAGAGCTTTCCGACGATTCTTGCTGCCGGCGCAACCATGGAGTGTAGCGATGTGTCTTCCTTAAACAACAATCAACTGGAAGGGGTCAAAGAGGCGTGCTCGCTGGCTCTGCGGCAGTTCCTTCCCGCACACATGGTTCCACAGGTGTGGTTTTTGCTTCCTCCAGGAAAGTGGCTTCCACAAACTCCGACGGGTAAGCTAGATCGTAATAGCTTATCACAGTTAATTATTGGGTCAATGAGCGGCACAACTAACGTATACGATAACAGCGACGACGAGTTGTTCAGTTTGGTACAGCAAACGTGGGAGGAACAGCTTGGCATCTATATCCATGCTATGACAAACTACTTCCATGCAGGTGGCGATTCACTTGGAGCGCTGAAGCTCACGCGTGCGTTGTGTTTGAAACTGTGTCAATGCGACCAGGTTATCGACGAGTTCGGAAACCTTCCCGATCCATTTCGCCCTTGTGTTCTCATGCAGAATCCAATACTGCAAGATTATGTCCACAAACTCCGAATTTTGCTATCGGGCTTCTCGTTGCCTGAAAGTAGTACTCATGCGATGGAGCCTCCAACCAAGGGTTTTAAACGAGAAATTATGGTGGATAACTCACCAAAATCTGACGTAATATCCGATGTTGTTGCATTAGGATGTGCTCCACTTCTTGAACTGGTCCTCCAGCACAATGCTGGGAACGTGAACGGCCGAAATCAACGAAAATGTCGATGTGCTACTCCCTTGCATGCTGCTGTGGCAATGGGCCGCATCGAATGTGTGAAGACGCTACTTGACTACGGTGCAAAGCGGACGGCTGTCACCGAGGACGGAGTTACTCCACTTCACCTGGCCGCATCTGTCTCAGCTACAATTTTGGATCTCCTTCTTACCACAGGTGATGTAGCCTTGGGCGGTAGCTGTTCTATTGCACACAGCAGGGATGAACGTCAGCAGTCGCTGCTGCACTTTGCTTCTCGTAGTGGAAATGCCGAAGCCGTTCGAGCACTTCTTTGGAGATACAATGTTGATTTTTCCGTCCGAGATAAGTGGCAACGCACTGCTGCACATTGGGCTATTCTCAACAATCACAGAGATGTACTTCCCATCATGGTGGAATTCGCAGAAGCGAACTCTGAGACACAGAAAACGTTGAGTTACGCTACATTGGTCAAAGGAAGAGCGCGGCGCGAACGACTCGCCAAAAAGAGGACCCACTTACCCTACGAGTCACTTGTTGAACTAGCAGTACGCACTTCACCCGATGATGAGCAACTTCACGCCTGGTGTAGAAGTCTTTCTGCCGTGATGGAGGATTGATTACCACAAATTGCATTGCTCGTTGGGCCTACATTAGTTCACCGTGTGTATTGGTCAAGAGGAGCAAAAGAAAAAAAAATACTGACCTTCTTTTCACTTCATTGGTTCTAAGTCACTGTCGGTGAACAACATGCCGGCTTCCCTAGCCGGCCCCAAAGATTCTGTCATCAGTGGGGGCCGAAGGCGAATTACCTCTACTTTCACCGATGGAATGGAATTAGTTGAGGAGTACGACGTGATTACAGACGATCTTCTTTTGCGGAAATCACGAACCAAGGCTACCCTTGGTGGACACACTGAATGGACTGTTGAAATTGGTGCTGAGGTTGGAGCTCATAATCATTCGCGCGAACTACTGGTGGAGTGCAACGGGAGCCCGGAGGTTGTACGACAGGACACAAAGGAGCACCATGTGATTCGCATTCGCAACCTTCCTTATCCCAAGGATGTGTACCTGCTGAGCATCGATAGAACAACTAGTCCTATTGGGGAGATTGTTGTTAGAACGACGAACAAAAAGTATTTCAAGCGCTTTACTATGCCGGATATGGTAAGGTCGGAAATTCCACTGGATGATTCTCACGTAAGCTACGACGTTGCGAACAACACTCTTGTCATTCGTTATAAGAAGCATTTAGCCATCTTGGCCGCAGAAGAAATGTCGAGAAAGGACAGGCATGCTCAACCATCTAGACGTGTGGATGACAAAAGTGGAGAGTGCAATACCCAATAACCAATGAATTGGTGGACTCCATTCACTTTCCATTGCTTTTTATTGTTACTGTGATTTCTTACGATGCGGG
Source organism: Jaenimonas drosophilae (assembly GCA_030849065.1). NCBI lineage: Eukaryota > Euglenozoa > Kinetoplastea > Trypanosomatida > Trypanosomatidae > Jaenimonas > Jaenimonas drosophilae. The sequence goes on from JASAON010001490.1 coordinate 15,105, forward strand.
GGAAGCCTTGTGAGGCACTGAAGATCATGACCATCTCAACAGTGCAACGAACTCTATTGATCTTTTTTTTTTTCAACCGGGCCAGGAAGGTTGGTTCTTTACATCTTTAGCCAGGCGTCAACTTGATGCTCCAGCGAACAGTTCCGCGTCTCGTTAGAGACCCGGTGCCCACAGACACCAAGGCATTCTACACATGGTTTAGTGGCCAGGCGTACCGCCAGGAGCGCGTCATGCCGGGGGGATATCCCGCTGTACGAATTTATCCCGTTTACGGAAAGCGATGGTTCACAGGTCGCACAGTGATCGCAGCGATTGCAGGTTTGTCACTGTATGGCGCATGGATCCGTCCTGAAAAGGAGCGCTACAATATGGAAATGCTAATTGAGTTTTCTGAACGCCAGGCAGCGCACTTACCCTATCAGAAAGCTGAAGTGAACCTTAGGTGCTTAATTACTAGCTACAAACGGCACAGATACGAACAGGAGAATCTCATCGATAAGGGTTATGTGGGACTTACGTCTGAGTTCCGCAAGTTCTTCTATCATGATGATGTGTGGCGCCCAGCGCTGCATGACGTGCTCATGCATCCTTACACGAAGTATGGCGGCCCACTTACTAGCTACAACTGGACAATTGGCTATTTCTAAGAGAGCGAACGTGGAGAGCAACCATTACGGCACTCACCGAAGCGCGAATCCTCACGGAGGACAACGGTAGTATTAGGGTATGCGGGTGGTACAATGCTAGTTAGCCATTAGAAGGTGCGTATTGATATGCAAAATACTGAATGGAAGAGTTGGTGGTGATGGATAACTGTGGTGGGGTGTATAATATGTTATTGCTTCTTCCACGATTGTGTGTGTGAATTTGAATCGTTTTTTTCGCCTAGTTCAGACTGCCTGTACAGTTTCTCCTTGCCAGATCGGTCATACCTAGTTGTGACTGAAGAGAACAAGGAACCCAACACCAACTAGATAGATCAAAGAACGCATAGATTTGCCCTTGTTTTACACACCTTCGAATATGGAAATAGCTGGATCATTACTAGATGCAACTCGCTCAACGGCTGAGTACGCTGCAGCATTTGATCTTGAAGTGTGGAAGGCACAACAACAGCTTCACTTCAAAGCTCAACTTACCGAAGCAAAGAGCAAGCTAGAGAAGCGAATTCGAGAGGAGCTGTTAAAGCAAGTTGAGAAAAAAACAAAGGAACTTGAGTCCACAAGGGAGGAGCTTGAGGAGTTGGCTGCACAGTTGGAGGAGTCAGGGAAGCTTCTAAAGCACCGACAGCAGCAGTTCGATGCGAGGGAGGCTGCCTTTGAGTCCAGGAGAGTAAAGATAGCTGAGCAGCATGAGACTCACGTAGCTAGAGTCGAGAGGCGGTGCCAACAAATAAGTGAAAACTCTTCGGTAGCACAAGACTCAATGAGGTTGCAGCTTCAGGAAAAAGACTGTGCGATACTCCAACTCCGTGAAAGGTTACGTGTATCGGAGAGTGAATACGAGTCTCTGCGGCGGAAGGCGACACGATCGATTGCTACGTCTCAAGCAGGGGGTTATCCAGAGCGTGTGGAATCTTTGACAAAGAATTTACACATTACTGCTAGACAATTGTATGAGGCAGAAGTTCAGATGAAGCAACAACAGGCTGAAATGCGTCGTCTCAAAACAGAAAACGATATCCAAGCGCAGCACATTCGTAACTCTGAGCAGCAAATTGCTGATCTTAGTGGTAGAGTACAACACCTGCAGGAATTAATACACTACCGCGAAGAGCAGGTACTTGCTGACGCACGTGCGGATCTGGAGGAAACGAAGCGAAATCTTCAGGTGATGCGCGGTTCTCAGGGGATTAGGGCGGATCGTTGCCTCAGGAGTGACGTGGTTCGGGCGTACTCAGGGATCCCCAGTCCTTTCATTTATGCAGAGCATTATGCGACTTCACCTCGAGAAGACACCTTGAACGGTATGCTTCAAGACCTAAGAAGAGACGTAATCGCCGGCATGAACACGGTGAAAAGCACGCGCCAACCTCGGAAGCGACAGCTGCGGACTGCACACGATACCGAAGAAATTGTGGTCGATATGCCTGCTGGCTCAGCATTGCTCCCACATCATTCCGTTTCTTCATCAACAAATGCGAGTACCTCTTCAACTAGTTGTTTCTCTGATGAGTTGACTATCGATCTGACACAGGATGTTGAGAGTCTGCCGCCTGGAGCCACTTCAATCACTGCAGATGTCTCGGCTCTCAGTACTCGACGTGAGGATGTTGGTAGAAATCTTGGAGTTCCTTCAGCGGGAGTGCTGTCGCCCCTAACTGACACTGTTCCTGCTGTCGCACCGCTTCCTGACGATTTTGTTGTTGCATCTGTGACACGTGATACTACCAGCGAGTGTGTGAGCGAAGAGATGACTGCGTTTGTTCACCAATTGAAGATTAATCGTCAAAAGCTGCTGGATACCGGAGTTTACGCTGAAGACCACCCTGTGATAGGAGAAATGTCAGAAAAGATTCGCCTCTACGAACAGTACTTGAACGGCCATGGCGGCGCCACACCGGGTTGATGAGCGACTATTTTGAATCGACTATCAATACGTTAAGAAGACACTTATTTGATTCGTGAGGGTACTGTGTGAATGTGGTGCAAAGGACTGTCAGAAGACGCTTTTTTTTTCTTTCTCTTGACTTGATGTGCACGTTTTTCTCATTAGCGGCTCCGAGTAATGCTAGGGAGGATTCCTCTGTCAGCTATACTCACATCTGCGGCTGGGGGTCGCCACAAGATTCCTTCTACGACGTACAAGGCAGCAGATGACAGTCTCTTTTTTCAGTACTTGGATTCTGATGACACCCGACTTCCAACCCATCCTCTGTTGAATCCCTATCAACACCCACCTGAGGATTACGATACTTATGTGGGAGAAGATGTGTGGCTGCGCCAACCAAGTGATGATTCCTCTGATGATGAAGCTCCAGTGGAGGTTCGATTTGACGACGTGGTGAACTGGGTTGCCCATTCCATCAGTGCCGATTGGGCGACAGATGGCGTTGTTCTTTGCGGAAAGTACGTTGTCGCGGATGATTGCCCATGGGCTGTGCCGTCGCACTCCCCCGCTGTATTTTCAGCAAAGGAGGTATTCCGTGTCATGAGATGCTCAACAAAGTTTATGGAAGATATTCATCACCAGATTCGTGAATGCGCAAACTGTGCGTACGGAAGCGACGATGCTCAATTGCAGTATTTGGAGTTCTCTTTGGTAAAGTCCATGGCAAAGGAAAGTGCTCGAGAATTCCGTATGTTTGTTCCGTACTTACTCTCTCTGGACGAGAGTACAGAGAAGCTTCGAAGTTGCTCGGAATCCGAATATAAGTACACGCTTCAAAAAGAAGATGATTTTATTGGTATCTCCCAAAGGATCACCGAGGTTTGCTTTCCATCTCTGATGTCGTGGACTGAACAGGAGCATCATGCACGGCACGAGTGTCTTGTAGCTCGCGTGGAAGAAACGAATTTGCTCAGTGATATTTCAGTCATGCGTCATAACCAGCTAATTCAACGACTCTTGAGCAGATGGCTCCGCCGACGGAGAGATGACCAGCCGTTTCCACCAGTCTCTTCGTTTGTTCTTATTGTTGCCGTGGATGTGCTCTTCGACAGTGAGTCTCTGCCGATTTTTGTCCTTAGCGCAAAATTCCGACTGTTTGCTGCAGCACAGAGCCCCGAATCAGCGGGCCTCCGCGAACACTTCGGGCAGCATGATTGGTATGGATCGGCCGCACCATTCATCGAGGTGCCTCCGAATGCGTCTGGTAGTGATGGGCCTGAAAGGAGAGATGAGTCTGACTCCGATGAGGATAACTGCTGCGGTGGAGATATTGGAAGTTTCTTCCGGCTGTTTCGCAACCAATTTAACTGGAATCAGTATGTCATGAACATGGAGCGTCGGAGGGCATTGATGAGATCAGGCACGAGTGACATCCCTTCTATACCTGACGATGGCTCGCGTGGAAAGTTACAGAAGTTTTGCGTGGTTGCTGCGGAATCCTCTGACTTGACCACTTGCCGGGATGCCTTTGAGAAGCGAGGACTCCCCTTGGAGCTACGGCGCCCAGAGCTTCTCACGGGCAATAAGGAGGGGGTGGAGCTCCTGGAGCGACTTCGTGAGAATATTAGCAGTCAGTAGCGGTATTTCTGCGTAACTGTGCGTTCTAACAACATCGGATAACAATTTCGTTGAAAAATTATCTTGGAAAATGTGCGTCATCGACTCTTCGATTGCTGTTGCTCTGCTCCGTAAACATAATTGGTACTCTCATCTACTAAACTACTGAAGTAGCGCGGAAACAAGGCGTTTCTCCTAGGTCCAGCTGTGCTGAATGGGCGAGCGCTGTCTCGAAAGTCAGCTACGTTGGAGTAACTTGCCCAGTGAGGCCAGTTCATGAAGTTCCTTTGTGGGACTCTTATCTAACCTGCTAAACTTGACATGTCTACAGGGAAAGTAATTGGAGATGGTGCCCAATATCGAGTTGGAGCGCTTATTGCGAATGGTGCCTTCAGTGAGGTCTATCACTGCACATCTCTCGCAGATGGTGCCGCATACGCAGTGAAGGTGACGAAGCGGAAGTTAGCAGAGAGCAGCCATATGACCCAAGCCCTTATTCGAGAAGTGAACGCAATGGAAGTTGCTGGGCAGTCCCCATACGTTGTGAGCTTAGTTGACAAGCTTGTGTCATCCAATAACTACTACATTATCATGGACTTAGCAGAGGGCGGAACTCTTCAGAAATTCATCAAGGACAGACATAAAAGTAAAAACGACATCGATGGCGATACTGTGGAGGTGGAGTGGGCTAGACCGTACGTCAAACAATTGCTGTTGGGCATATCATCTCTTCACCAGCACAATGTGGTGCACCGAGATATCAAACCAGAGAACATTTTGCTCAACTCAAGTCGAACCCGACTTCTTCTTTCAGATTTCGGTTTTGCTTGCTATGCCCCACCAGGAAGAATTCTTCATCGTGGTTGCGGTACGCTACGTTACTCCGCACCTGAGATCTTGGTCGAACAGCCAGCGTATGATGGACGAAAGGTGGATATTTGGGCCGCTGGCGTCACATTGTTTGCGATGCTATTCGGCCGGCATCCTTTTTTGAGCGGCCGTGTCACCGACCCAGATGTAGTACTTGGTACGATTCTCCACAATAAGCTGAGGTTACGAGGCTCTTGTGCGCACCCTTTATTGACGGACTTTTTTAGGTCCATGCTGGAGGTGGACCCCTCCAAGCGAAGTTCTGCTGATCAGTTGCTGCGTCACCCTTGGCTGTCCAACTGTAGCACCTCTCCATTGGAGCGTTCCGCTCTTTCACCTGCATTTCGAAAGCGAGGAAACATCGCCGCAACTGACTCCGCTGGCATTCATACCGACGATGCAGCTTTCTGTTGTGAAGATTGCGATGAGCAGGAGAATAGCGTAGGGGAGGACTCTTTCTTTTATAATCAGAGCCAGCATAGTGTCGCGCAGACTGCGTCAGTTGATCTCGACGAGCTCAGTAGGAACAGTCTTGCTACCATTAGTAGCCTCTCTGGTGCAGCCCCAGAGTTTCTGGGCTCTCCCAACGCCCAATCCACATCCAATGCATCCATGCACTCATTGAGCGGCGTTTCTTCGCTGCAAGATGGGAAAGAAGCCAGGCTGCGGGAACCGTCGTCGTTGTTCTCAAGCTTCAGTGGAGTGCCAGATGGTGATGGTGATGATACTTCAGTGCCCACTAGAGTGTCTCGCCTGAGGGATTTCTGCCTTACAGTCGCGGTTTTTTGCAACCTTGCGCTGTTTTTCGTTGCCCTTCTGACAGCCAGCGCGCTGCGAATTCTATTCAACATGCGCGTGAGCGACCTTCCGGTGCCACAGCGCATCATTTCATGGATGGAATACCTGCTTGTTCCTCCTCATGAGCGAGCTGTGTTTGTACGCAGGACGCGACGCCCAACTCTTGATAGGGAAACACCTGAGGGTCAACAGGCCAATTCACAGCGCACTACGCCAGGACATGCACTACGACGGTACTTCCGAAAAGCTGAGCGCTATTTGACTGCTAGTAACTCCAAGTGGTTGAGAGAGGGCATCCCACACCAAGAGGATACTCTGGACGTGCACCGAACTCCAATGAACAAGGCATCTGAAGTATCGGCAAAGACCATGGACGGCAATGCTCGTCTTGATAGCCCTGCTTGTACACTTCGCCGCCGAGCGAACCAAGGAATGCGTCTCAAACAGTTACCCCCACCTGGCGGATTGACCATGATGGGCCACGACTCTCCAGCTACTGGGCGGTTCTTCTCTCCCAGTGCCCCATTTCCGGCATGCTCGTCGCAATCAGAATATCCCAACAAAGAGGATTTTCCAGTTCAGCGTGAAGATCATAACCATAGCAAGGCTTCTCTTCCAAGCTAAACTGCGCTGACTGGCGTTGCAAGGGGATCTTGAACGAGTACAAGATGGCTTGTGGCGCTGTCGAGGTGAGGGTGAGGAGCGAAGCCTTCTCTGTGCCGTGGCATTAATCTGCCAGTCAATACTCCCTTTCTCTCATGATGTTGACTGAAGATATGCGTCTCTTTTTTTTTTTTTGGGGGGGGGGGTCATTGACCGCTCCACGATACTGCTTCACCTCGCTTCTGTACTCAATGCTATGTTTTCCTACCCTTTTCAATCTTATCCCCTATGTGTGTTGTAGGTCAGCATATTTGCGTACTGCATACCCCAGCTTATACCGATGCCCCACAGTGCAGCAGCTGAGGTGTACATTTCGGCGTGCAACCGCGAACATGCGGAATGCGCTATGGAGTTTGTGAATGCGTTGGATAGCAACGAGCGCGTGGCTGCGCTTGGACATCGGGCGGTTCCATTGAGTGATGTTGATTTGCGCTGTATTGCAGAGGCGATTCGCTCTCTCAATGGGGAGTGTGCCCTGAAGGTGCTGAATTTGGAGGAGAACGCATTTGGCCTCAATGGAGTTCAAGCACTCATGGAGGCACTGGAATCGAACCCCGGTTGCATCCGCGAGCTTCGATTGGGCAAGAACAACCTCAAGGACGCAGCAGCCTCAGCAATTGGCCAAATCCTTTCACACGACGGCTGTGGATTGAAGGTTCTCGACCTATCCGAGAATGGAATCACGAAGCATGGGGTTATCCCCATCGCATCGGCGTTGCAGAACCCAACGTGTGATATCGTGGAGCTGAGCTTCCATAACAACAAGATCGACTCCGACGCAGCGGCTTATCTGGGCCAGGCAATTCGGTCCGCCCCCAAGCTGAAGCACCTTCACTTGGGTTACAATGCGCTTCGGGATAGCGGAGCTTCCCAGCTTGCCAAGAGTCTCCCCGAGGCAGTTTGTCTTTCTACCCTCGATCTCACAGCCAATCGTATCGGCCCCGTTGGTGGAGAGGCACTCGTGAGGGCACTCAAAAAATCATCCTGTACCGTGCAAAGGCTCAACTTGCGACATAACCTGCTGGACAGCGATACTATTTTGATGTTCGCAGATGTCATCCGAACCAACACGTCCCTCATTCAGCTCTTCCTCGGCTTCATGAACCCAACCCCTGAGGTGGCAGCAGAGGTTCTCAATGCTCTGCGGGATAATCGCCCACTGCTGCTTCTTGACATTTACGGTTGGAAGCTGCACTCCAGAAACGCACTTGACGTCATTCGTGGAATCCAGGAAAACAACACCACACTGGCAGCTATTGTGAGTGATGGATGCGCGCAAATCGCCCCACAAATTGATGAAGGAAACAATGCCCGTGAGAGCAAGGATTTGCATCCACTGTATGTTGGGCCGGATGACCGCGACGCTTATCTTGCTACCAAAAGCCTCAAGCGGTACTCACGAGCTCAGTCCCGTCGGCAATCTCGTGCATCCTCGACAAGAGGCTCTCGCGCGGGTTCCACACGCGGCCGAACAAGCAGAAGGGCTAGTACATCGCATCGCCACTCTTCTCGCCACGACAGCCGAGCTCCCCATGACTCACGGGGGGAGCGCAGCGAACGCAGCGGCCGCAGCACAAGCCGGGGTGCGCATGAGCACAAAGATGAGCGAGGCGAGAGAAGGGAGGCCCGCAGTGACCGTGAAGGCCGAAGCGAGCGAGCTACAAGCCGAGGAACTCACGACCACAGGGACGACCGAAGTGAGAGGAAGGAGGCCCGCAGTGATCGCGAAGGCCGAAGCGAGCGTGCTACAAGCCGCGGTGCGCGTGAGCACAAGGACGATCGCAGCGAGAAGAGAGAGGCTCGCAGTGACCGTGAAACGAGGGAGACAAATCGATCCAGCCGGCATGAAAGTGGCAGGAACCGCGATGAGCCCGCTGAAACCCCAGCGAGCCGCAACGGGAAGCAGTCCCAGCCTCCAGCTCGTGGGGAGGAGCGACGAGATACAGGGAGCGAGGAGGACCGTGATATCGAAGCGTTGCTTCGCGAGCTGCGCAAAACTCCATGCGATCCTTCCACTGCCCGCGTGATTGAGGGGCTCGTTCGCGCCTTACAGCGGAAGATCGACCGGCAGTGTGGCTGCGGCAAGCAAGACAACCGTGGTATTGCCCAAACCCGCAATGGCTTTCCCAATGACGGCACTAACAGGCAGAACAACCAGTTTCCACCTCAGGGCCAAGGGAGCAGCAACACGTACGGGAACAACAGCAATAACCGGCAGAACCCAAACACCTATGGCCGGCAGCCAACCAACAACAACTACACGGAAAACAACAGCTCCAACCCAGGATATGGCCGAACAAACGACGCTCCGTCCCCTTACGCCAACGGGGCGACTAGTAATGACAACTCATATCAACAACAACAACAACAGCGCCAGAATCTGTATCAGCGGTCAGTGAGCCGCGAGTGGGAGCGTGCCGAGACTCCCCTGGTCCGTCCCAATTCAGAGCTACGCGATGTACCACCGGATTTGGCACGACACAACGAGGGGCCTGGTGAGGAACGCCCTGAAGAAGCCTCCCTTCAACGGTCGGTCTACGTACAAAACTTCCCTCCTCGTATTGAGCCGTCCCCTGCTCAGGATGCGAATCCACCTCGGCGCAAGTCCGTGTCTCACATGCTGTAGGAGTGATGACAGGCCATTTGTGCTGGAAGGCGGAGGATGTGGCAGGTGTACTGAATTGTGCGGCTCTCATCTACCGCACCTAGATCCCTTGATTTACTTGCTGCAAGGGAAGAGATAGGAGCGTATCCTCACCTGTTCTCCTCTCCTACGACCATACCCATCGTTTGGAGACTTCCTATATCCTCTCGCTTCAGTTTCTGCCGCAAGTCCCCCCCAATTTGACCACGACGGCTCACGCATGAATGTTTGGAGACCGTTTGCATTGGAGCCATCTTCTGTAGAAGACGGGTGGTGATAGGGTCAGAACAATAGATCTAGAGACCCGGAAACATCCCTCTGCAGATTTCCTTCACCCCCAACATCGACCTGCCCAAACGTAGTGCATGAGGTTGTTGTGATGGAGACATGGCTGACACTGGAAGTAGGTGGAAATAAGGTGCCACACTTCCTCTCATCTACAGGATGAGCCAGCACTTCACATGCTTCCACGTTGCCTTTCATCTACCCTGCGGATGGCTGCGCTGCATACCTTCAAGGAACAAGCGGCCAAATGTGGTTGATTATCATACCCACGCCGAACAGTCAAGAGGTGCCTGTACTGTTGCCATTCCGGAGGGCTGCATCAGGACTCAAGACAAGAGCTATACAATTTGGCGAACTTTCCACATACCCTTTCTTCCACCCATATGTCGCACTCATTTAGCAGACGTTATTTGTTCTCTGTGTTTGTGGCACCTTCACTGTATGCGTAGACATCTTTTCATTCTCTTCTGTACATCTTTTCTTATGCTGTACACCTCGACTCTGCCGATAGTGCGCTCCTGCCGCACAATGCTTCCCATGGCGAGAGTACGGGGGATTGCTGAGCGGTGATATCTGGGGATCGCACACGCGCTCACCTGTGTTTGCACATGAAAACAATCGGTGGTTGGAATTGACAACGCTGAAGGAATGAGCTTGTTCTCCAGTGATGGTACTCTTTGCGTGGATTCTTCGTATTTTTTTTGTTCTTCTATCCTTTTTTTTTTCATACTCCCTATCTTCGCAGTCTATTTCACTCCGTAGTATTTAGGAGTGTTGCTGCTTGCGTGAGTGGCGGAAACGGCGGTTCTCTTTGAACGCGCTCACCGACCACTACCAACGGTGGCGCCTTGCTAGAGCATTGCTCACTTCCACCATAAAGGACTACGAGCGAATTTCCAGCGAGCCACATCTAACCTACAACGGCGCTTACTTCCCCTGAGCATTTTTTGTTGATTGAAATTCTGCTTGATGCCCTTGGTCTCTAAGTTTACTCCAGCCCACCAAACCTTGTGGACCCCACAACGAGTTCCCATCCGTATAGATCCATCATGGCTGCTGTGTGATCTATCAACTGAAGCGAGTCGAGGGCCCCCATTAAATGGACTCAATGGAGGCATTTATCTCCCCATGGCAGAGGCACTACGCGACATCACAATGACCTGGACAACACCGTCGTTTTCCGAGGTGCTTCGTTCACTGAGGCGGCTTGAAAGTGTGTTTGACCCTTCGCAACCTGAAGCCGTGCCGTACTTCGTTGCTCTTGGTGGAATTCGTCTCTTTGTCCAAGTAATATGTGATCCAGTGAATCTCAGTGAGCGTGGTGCTGCCACCGCCCATTCATACTTTGATGTCATTGCGTGGGCACTACGAAGTATGGCGGAGCTCCTCGTCTGTCATAGTGAGATCGGTTGGTACCTGTACGACCTCTACCCGGGCTTGATATGGCGTTTACTGGAGTTGTTCCAAGTGCCAAGGTTGGCACCTTTCGCGGGTGCATTTCTCGAGCGCATCATTTCTAGCGTTGGCCCCGTCATTGAGATTGCCAAAAGCCCACTCCTGATCTCCCTCATTCGTACCTCACAGGATGCAATTTTTGCCCAGGTATGCCGGATTGTCGCGCTGCTGGTGGTTCCGGCGATGGGGCTTGGGGGATCTACCATCTCCGCACGTCGCTTGACTCATCCAGAGAGCATGATGCCCATGAAACGAGTGCAGCGAGTCATTGATAGCAACGTTCTTTGGCTGATTGGCGAGGATAGGTTTATGCCGCGTCTCCTCGCGCTGTGTGAGTGCCGTGCGGTAGGCCTTCGCGTACAGCAAGGAAACCGTACCATGACACTGATGGAGAGCAATTTGACCGATACCACAACCTTGATTAGTACTCTTCTTCAGGAATACAACCGTACGGGTGGTGCTGCGGCTCCTCCGGATATGGAGTCAGACGAGGCGAACCCAAGCGTTCCGACAACACTCGAAGAGCGCGCTGCAGCGTTGCTTCAGAGAGGCTCCAGAGAGGATGATTGGGAGACGGAGTCTGCTTATGAGGAGGAGAGTGTGGGCGTGAGCTACGAGGAGGGTGCGCCACCCCGCGACCGAGGAGATGACGCTGGCGAAGTGATGCTGGACCAAGGGCAAATGCTGAGGCTGCAGGAGGTACTGGGCTCGTTTGAGTTTCCACCGAATGCATCAGCAGGACAGAGACTTGATTCCGACGCTGCAAGTAGTATTCTCAGACAAATGGCAGATGAGCAGCTTCTACAGCCCCCCGAAGATGTGGAAGACAACAGCAAACTGGATTTGAGTTGGTTCTTTGGCACCGCCGACGCCTGCCAGCGCTGGCGTCTTCGTGATTGTACGCTGTTAGAGGGCCGCGATGACAATCGATCTCGCTTTCTGCCTGTGTGGGGTGGGAATGATGAGCTGATCAACAATTTTCGACTGCAGAATGAACAATCACTGAAGTCAATGCAGATGTACGCACGAGACCAGCATGATCCGTTGATGACAAGCCAGCAAGTTATTGTGGACTCACAGAGTGAGTTACTGTTCGTGTTGAATGTGATTCTCTCGACGTTTTGCTTCGGAGAGGCATGGAAGCAGCTCCGGGATGAGAGGTGGCTGAAGCGGGCAATTAAGATTTACGACGTAGCGTTTGGTCTCGATCAGCAGACATCGATGCTCATTGATGTTCCCATACGCATCACTCTCGCACCCCATCAACGTGCCCTGCCACGCTTTCTCCCAGCGGCGAGCTCACAGACGATGCACGCCGTTGATGCAGCCCATGACGGTGCACCACCGCTTCAATGGTGCTCTTCCACATTTTTGGAACAACTTGGTAGCTACAAGGAAGCCTTCACTACTGATGCGAGCACGGAGATGTTTTTGGAGAATGACGAGGATGTTCTGGATGATAAGGCCACCCAGCATGGCCCGGATACGATTCGAAAGCTGGAACTGGTCCGCAGTATTCTGGAGTACTGGAATTGCCAAGATTGCTATGAGATTGCAATGGTTCGCCAGAGCCCCGATGCAGTTGGAGCGGCCTCTTCTTTGACGAAGCGGATCGCCACGACTCTTACCACGGCACGGGAAGGTAGCTGCGTGGAAACCACTGCCTGCCGGGCGCTTGAGACGTACCTCAGGTGCTTTGTCTTCACCATGGACGATGAAGAGGATGGCTCCTCCCCATCCACCAACCCGTCAACGAGCCTGGACGATTCCCTTCTCACGAGGAGTTGCCCACAAACAGACTTGGGGGATATCCTTCTCAAACACATCCTGGAGGAGCGTTTGTATAACGGCACTCTTATTCCAGGCCTTCCGGGGACCATCACCAGCCTAAAGCGGATGGACGGATTTCTTGCCCTACTGGCTGAGCTGATACGCTACCACTATCCTAATTTCCACTTCTTGTTGAGATACGTGAATGACAGTGAATCGTTGACTCATTTGAATGTGCCTCGAAATGATGGCGCCTCAGGCCGGATCCTTCTATCCGACGACGATACCGAGCTCGCACGTGTGATGAATGCACCCCCACTGGAGCGAATGGAGCACGAGGCGTTTGCCAGCGTTCTCATGCGGCGGATTTACTTCTGCGGGAGCGAAGCAAACCTCTTCATCCGCGCACTGGTGCTCTCTCTCACTCCAGGGTTGCGGTCGTCAGTGAACTACTATGATAAGGAGCATCCCGAGCCAATTCGCTCACCAACTGAGACCTTTTTTCGTGTAGGGGACGTCATCGCTGGCTACTCCATCCGTCTAACACGCATTCGTTCACTTTCACGAGAGTATGTGCGGCGTATTGGTATTTCCATGAGCAGTGCTCAAACCACAGAAGCCATCCACGGCCGTCCCCTCCCTGAGACAACGGTTAACCTTCTGGAGAACCTCATGGGAGAGCTGCAGACCCTTCCACATCGCCTTCCCCTGGACCGACGGCCCTTTCCGCACCTGTACACGAACGTGGATCGATTGATTCTACGGGGAGAGCATGGCCTACCCGAGCTGGGGCCTCCTGCATCCCGGCGGCGAGCGATCTTTGGTTCTGCGATACCCGATGACAGCGCGATGGAAAACTTGCGTCCTGTAGCGGATCGGTTATTGGGGGAGCCCCACAAACTCATCTACAGTCTTCTCTGCGGCGTCCATGCGGAGAACATGAGCTCTCTCACCCGACTCGGTGCCATCACCACATCCGTCTTGATCTTCATGCGAGAAGCCGTTCTCCGCGGCGGAGAGAGTGGGGTGCACAACGTGCTGGCGGCGCTCCACACCGTGGCTGAACCAGCATTCCGCAAGTGCCGAGAGGACTCGAAGCGGGTTGAGCAGGAGCGGAATGAAAAAGGTGGCCCCACCGCACCGTTCTGCACGTGCGCGCCAGCTGGACATCGGCCCGTGTACAGATGCACCAATTTTCTCATTTATGGATCATGTCATCCGCCAAACGAAGCGGCTGTCTATCACCGTACGGTTGGGGGCTGCTTCTTCCGCAATTTTATGCGGTTACTGTGTGTGTGGGTGGGGCATTACTGGGCTTGCCAGCGGTACGTTGAGACGTTGTACTGCGGAACGGAGATTCCATTTGCGGAGTTCAAGAGTATGGTAATGTACCTCCTACATGTACTACCTCACTACTTTTTTCAATCCGAGGAGATCAAGTGAGGAGGTCGTGAAGAGCCACTCCTCCCACATAACGCCCCCCTCCTTCACTTCTCTGAGTTCGATGGTACCGAGTGCTCGTAGAGCGGGAGACAGCAACAGAGAGGAAGTGCAGCTTCATCACTGTTGTGGATGCGTTGCCTCTCTCTCTTTTTTTTTGTTGCGTCAGATTGCTGATGAACTGATCATGAGTGTCAACGATTCACAGAATAGCTAGGAAGGTGGAACGTGCCTCAACTGTTATCAGCGTGTCTGCTATCAAGCAATGCGTCACTCCCCCCACTTTCCAGTTTCTCCACATAAATTTACTCGATTGTTGACTCCAGAGGTTTCCTTTAGTACTCCCTCGTGCAATGAATCTGATTTCTACTTCTCTCCTCATTCTTATTCGTCGAGAAAGAGCAGTGCCAGCACACGCACCCACACCCACACCCACACACTACGATATCAACAATCAAATGACTCGAAAGGTGGCCTTTTCCTGCGACCATGCCGCTTTCCACGTGAAGGACCAAATTCTGGCCATCATCTCCTCCGTGAAGGATGTGGAGGCCATCTACATGGGGCCGCCAAGCGACCAGTCGGTGGACTATCCTGACTATGCCGAGAAGGCGGCCACTGCTGTTGTGCGCGGGGAGGTGGAAAAGGCTGTGCTCCTGTGCGGAACGGGCATCGGCATCTCCATCGCGGCCAACAAAGTACATGGAGCTCGCGCGGCTCTCTGCCACGACCACCTCACTGCTGTACTGGCCCGAGAGCACAACAATGCCAACATCGTCTGCGCGGGCGAGCGAGTGTGCGGAATTGAGCTGCTGAAGGACATCATCGTGACCTTCTTGACAACAGACTTCTCTGGCGGTGAACGCCACTGCGGGAGAATCGCAAAGATTGCGGCCCTTGAGAACAAGGCATGAAGTGTCTAAATTCTTTGGGCCTGCATCTCAGCCCTATGTGGGGTGATGGAGGCTCGTGACAGAACATGCATCGACTTCTAAATTCGAGCATCTATTTCACCGTTGCAGCAACGCGTTTGTTCTAGTGCGGGATGGGTCTTACTCTCCATTCCCAACTGACCCATCTCGTGCTCAAAAAATGGGATGAAATGGATGCAGCGCGCGGTGACACGCCAGCGCTTTCCGAAGCATATCCCCATCAACCATCATCATGACCCTCCACGTGGTTGCCGTACGCACGTGGACGCTGCATCAAAGTTGTTTCTCTTCTGTGAATTAGCTGTGGCAGCTTTGGCAATCGCTTCTTCATTCACCCCTGACTGTTGTTCTTCATGTGTTTAGAAACCATATTCCAGCTAGTGCGCCATGTTGCGGCAAGTGCTCATTCTCAGAGTCTGCCGCGCATCTCGGGGGACGTGCGGTTTGACTTCTTCAGCGTGGCATAGTACCACGATGCTAAGGGCACCAGCACGTTCACTGAGTAAAGATGAGCTACTAGAGAAGTCCATTGATCGAACACGAAACATTGGTATTGTGGCGCACATTGATGCTGGCAAGACAACCACAACGGAACGGATGCTCTTCCATGCGGGGGCGGTGTCTCGGGTGGGCGAAGTGGATAGTGGCACAACCACAACTGACTTCATGAAGGAGGAGATGGATCGTGGCATCACCATTCAGTCGGCGGCGGTGTCGCTCAGCTGGAAAGATCATTCGCTGCACCTCATTGACACTCCAGGTCACGTAGATTTTACTGTGGAGGTTGAGCGTGCCATGCGTGTGGTGGATGGTGTGGTGGCGTTGTTTGATGCCTCAGCTGGGGTGCAGGCACAGAGCTACACCGTTCTTCAGCAGAGTCGAAAGTTTGGTATTCCTGTGATTGCATTTATTAATAAAATGGACAAGCTAAATGCCAACTTCGAGAGCTCAGTGCAATCCATCCGAGATAAGCTCCACGTGGATCCGATGCTGCTGCAGCTTCCACTTCGGGCAGAGGATGGCGAGCTGGAGGGAGTCATTGACTTAATCAGTCAGCGGAGCTTCCGTTTTGGTGGACGCAACGGGGCAGAGGTGTGCGTGAAGAGCGTCGCTCGGTTCCCGGATTCATCTTCTGACTCCATTCCTCAGGAGGAGCCACACATTATCGAAGCTGCGGGTAAGGCCCGCCACAGCTTCATTGCTCAACTTACTGGCTACGACTCAGCCCTCACGGAGAAGCTCATCCACCATCTGGATGCCACCGACGGGGATGAGGAGCGTGCAGAGGCTGCCCTTCATGTGGATGATCTCCGCCGCGCTGTTCGACGCCTGACACTGGATACCACCGCGACACGACCCGTCATGCCCGTTCTCTGTGGGGCCTCACGGCGTGATGTTGGGGTGCAGCCCTTGTTGGATGCCGTGATGCACTATCTCCCCTCTCCGCGTGATCAGGCCCGCATGGGCTACACGAAGGATGGCATACCCACGGCGTTGTACCCCGCCACGAGTGCCCCAACCGTGCCGACGGTTGCCCTGGTCTTCAAGGTGATCCACACAACCAACCCCAAGGGAAAGCGGTCACCCCTGGTCTTTCTGCGTGTGTACAGTGGCCGTTTGCTTCCACGCATGGTTCTCACGAATCACTCCCGCGGGAGGAAGACGGAGGTGGCTGAGAAGCTCTACGTCATGCAGGCGGACAAACCTGTTGAGGTGCCCCACCTCGTTGCGGGAGATATTGGTGCGGTCTTTCTCACCGAGGCCCGCACGGGTGATACGCTCATCGCAGCCCCACCTCAGCATCTCCTCCACGCCAAGCCACACCTCAAACTGGGTGAGTGCGCGCAGGAGGTGGATACCTTGGAAGGGATCGATGCCCCACCCCCAGTTATTAGCTTTTCCCTGGAGGCCGCCACAGCTTCACAACTTCCGCTTCTTGAAGGGGCGCTGGAGGAGCTCTGCCGCGAGGATCCGAGTCTCTGCGTGAAGCACGACAACTTTGGCCACCTAGTGATTAGTGGAATGGGCGAGCTGCACCTGGAGATTGTTATGTCTCGGCTGGAACATGAACATCATGCCCACTGCCGTTTGCTTCGGGCGATGGTGGAGTACCGCGAAACTATCCGGACACCGTGCAAGTGCGACCAGCTCGTTGGACACATCAATGATCTTCCCTTCGTGGAGTGCTCGATGGAGCTTCGCCCACAGACCAATCCAGACGACGGGGAGTGCGCCACCTCGGCGGAGTGCAGATTTGTTGTGGAGGATGACTTCCGAGAGGCGTTCATTGCTCAGACCTCAGCGTCTTCCGCTGATCGTCGGGGACGTGGCGCGGACACACTCAACGCCAAGGAGGATCTCCTTGTCATAACATCCACCTTCAGCGCTGCAGTCCGGGACTGCTCGCGACTGGGGCCTTTGGCGGGTGTTCCCATGCATGGCATGGAAGTTGTACTTCACAAGTTGCGAAAGGTTGGTCTCAATGCTCCCTTGCAGGAGAAGTCCATGGCTGCGGTGTCTCGCACCCTCGTTCTGCAGCTGCTGCGTTCCGTGCAGAAGACCAACCTCGCCCTCCTGGAGCCCATAATGGAGGTGGAGGTGGAGCTGTCGGAGAGGAGCTATGTCAGCGAGGTTGTATCATCGTTGAATGAACGCAATGCTCTTAGCGTGGAGGTCATTGATGGTGGACGGGCGGTGAAGGCAGTGGTGGCTATGCGCAACCTCACCAAGTACACCATGGCGCTGCGTAAGGTGGTGAAGGGACACGCCAACCTCCTCACTCGCCTGGACCACTACCGCATTATGGAAGATAAAGCTGTCATTTCCCGCGTTCTCAAAAACCTTGGAATCACAGAGTAGGGGTGATGCGCCACCTTTTTGCGGTGTGGGTGGAAGGCTGCAAAGTTGCGGGCTCTTGTGGACATGTCTTTTTTCACAGAACACTTGCTTTCATTTCTGTCAAGCAGTGGAGTCACGTGCCCCGATAATCCACAAACTGACCTTGGTGTGGTAGAATGCGTGTACATTCACCTACGGGTCCTCTTTTTCCCCATTCTCTGTTGGCTCTCGTGTAGGTGTACTGGGGATCAAGTAGGTTCCTATTGGCGGTACCGCGCTGGGGGGGGGTCACGCACTGACTCTTTGTTTCCTTTATTCACGTCTGGAGGAAGAGTTGGTGTGCCAATGCCTGCTTCCGAAAGTCGTAACGTTTGTCCCTATGACGGACGGTGCTACCGGAAGAACCCTCAGCACTTTGTTCAGTACAAGCATCCCCAGCAGTTTCCATCTCCTTCCACCAGTCTGAGCGGCACGGTGACGCAGGCGCCGGTGGAGGATGCCGGTAGCCTGGGTCCTCTGGGTGTGAAACGCGCAAGAAGCGAGCGGGAGAACACCCCACTTGACGGTGATGGGGACTCCTCGACCACCTCAACAGCGACACACATTGATACACCCGACGAGTCCCAGACCCCCACATTGGATGCAGACTCGCCTGACATTCAGTCCGAACCACCCTCCGAGGCATTGCTGAAGCTCTTGATGCATGCGGCCATCGTGCCAGACCCTTCTGCCGTCGGATTAGTGCTTCACGCCGCCCCACCCTCTCCGACGGTAGTACCGGCTGACACCTCGCTATCAGCCAGGCTGATCGAGGCAGTGTCACTGCTTCCGTCTGTGTTTTGCGGAATGCTGTTTCCAGCAGGTGATGTGGAAGCCGTGCTGCTTGCAGCGGTGCAGCTTCGCCCTGATGCTCCTCTGTGCGCATTTCGCGGCTGGGAACTAACTGGCCCCATTGCGTGGGCGTTGCACCGTGCGACGGGGCAATCCACTTCTCTTCCAGTTTTTGATGCAAACGAGAAGTGGAGATGGGGTCGCTACCGCTGGGACCCACCTGAGTGTCAGACGGTGGCGATGTGTTCTGCGATGCTCGACACCCAGACCATTGACCATCTGTGCTACCACCGTGATGATCCGATCAGTGTGCCTGGAATGCTTGTGTCAGGTCATGCGACCTCCCATCACTTCTCCATTGAGAGCACCCTCCTCTCCACATACTTGCTTGGCGCGTCCCGAGCAGGCTCATCCATGGATCATTACCAGACACAGGAGGAGGCTGCGCTCTTGGCAGCGATGGAGGCAATTCGGGCAGCGCACACGGCGGCGGCATCCACTCTTCCCTCTCCCGCCGAGGCCGGCAAAATGACGCGGGCATCTGTTCAAAGGGAGGCGTCCAACCGACGCAAGAAGACCCGTGTTGCACCAACCTTCAACGGCCTGGGTATTGCTGTGTCAGTGGATCAAGATTCGGAAGTGGGCTACCGCGAGCCGGCCATCTCCAGGCCGAAGCTCAAAACCATTCTCGAGAGCTGGGACGTCCACCAGAAGCTCAGCCCACATGATTCAGACACAATCCACGACCAATTTCGCTTGATTGACATTGCCAACGATGAGGGTGATGTTGGGCTCGCGCTGGAGCTGGGTCAAAATCTGTTCGCACATGCTTCTCATTCCCCAAGCTTAGTGAGTGTGAGTGGGGAGGTGCGAATGAACCCTTTGTTGTGGCATGGCTTTCGTCTCCTGGACTGCGCATATGCGTTACTCAACCGTCCGCTTTACCGCCACGTTCTCCGCTGCCATGTGCCTGTTTGGGCTGGGCTAGTGGTTCCCCATGCACCGTTGAATGGTGGACCCCGTGAAAGTCGTGCGGGGTGACACACACACAAACAACAAAACAAACAACAACAACACTGCAACCGTTTTCCTCATCCATGTGTTGTGCTACAGAGAATTGTCTATCTTCTTGGGAAGTCATCGAAATTGTCTCTTTTTCTTTCACTCAAATGTTTCTTCAATGTGGAAGTGTTTGAACGCAACACTCGGTGTGCACGTTCGCCCGCCGGTACTGCAAGACTAGGAAGGTACTCTCACGAAATAGGAACTGTAAAAACGTCCTTGGATGACGCAGTGATTCTAACTTTGTATTGGATGATTGCCGAACCATGACGGACTCTGATTGGATGGATGAATGCGGGAGTGGTGCGGCCGGCATCACGGCAGGCCACGCATCCTCCTTGAGGGTGCTACACCTCAAGGCGGACGGCACGGTTACCTCGCTCATTATCCCAGGAGTAGCGGAGCTCAAAGCATACCTCGATGGGATACCGTCCTTTCCCCGACGCCACGACACCACGACGGACGCGGAGGCCGTGCCAGTGGTATCTAACTCCGAGTTTGTTTGGGTGCATGTGTGCGGCACGACCGATACCGAGGCTCAAGCAATTCTGTCCTGGCTCCCCATTCATTCGTTTGTGCAAGAGCATCTCCTCAAGGACGAAGAAGAGACCGCCTCTGTGGATGGCCTTGAGTACTTCCACTCAGGTCGCTACTCCGTCCTTCACCTTTCTGCTCCTCCACATGGTCAGGCTCCGTTTCGAACGCCCGACGCGGCCCAGGTACTTGTGCATGTTCTACTGTTTCCCCAGGCTACCGTGACGTTCTCCGACGACCGTTTTGATGGGGATGAGGATATGGTCACGGACTTCCTCCGCGCTCCAGAAGCGATGCGTGCGAGTGATGCTCATGCGCAACGTACCACCGCCATGTCCTCGGCTCTGCTACTTAGCTCTCTAATCACGTCGATTGTGTCGCGGATGCGGATTGGCGCCACCACCCTCATGATTGAGGTGGACCAGGTTGATGAGCTTGTGCTCCAAATCATGCCATCGCGCGTGGATCAAAATGATTTGCTCCTCAGACTTAAAATTCTACGTCATCGTGTATCGCACTATCACACAGATCTTCTTCGGAAGGAGCGCCTGCTTCGTCAACTGCTGCTCCCATTCCTCCGCTCCACCCCTACGGCAAACGATGCCACGGCAATTGATCGCTACCAGCGCTCACTCATGCTGACGCGAAGCTCCATTGAAAACATGCGCAAGGCCAGGGATTCCGTCAACGTTGCCAGCATGAATCTCATCAACGGCGTCTCCGCTCGACTTGTTCAGCACTGCCACTGGATGGATTATGTTAACCACGTACAGACCCAAATTGCGCTGGTCGTGATGCCCGTGAACGTCATTCCAGGTCTGTGGGCCATGAACGTACACGTCCCATACCAGTACACAACGAGTTATTGGCCCTTCTGGATCATCACCATCATCACCTTATCCCTACTCGTCATTGGTGTATCTATCCCTCTGTATAAATACGTTCGCTACAAGCTCCCGGGAGCACTCGTTCCTTCCCTGGATTAAATTCGCCGAGCGTGACTTCAACCCTTCTCATTCCCCTTCCCCACCACCTCAATATCAGTGGGGTACCCCAACCATCTCACGAATGTAGAGCGACGCCATCTGTCCACTTCATTCCTGTGTCTTCTTCCCTTCACTTCTTACGACTCCTCCCATAGACCCACTACTACACAAGCCTCACTAACCCACAAAACTCAAGCATCATCATCATTCCCAATGGCCACACCTTACCCGCCTGTGAATGAAACTCTTGCTGCCACTTTGCACATGTGTGGAGCCCTGTTCCATGACTTGCAAGATCCATCTGGGGATGTGATCCTCCGACACGACACGTCGTTAAGCAGTGACAGCAATGGCTGTGATGGCCTCGATGGTGTGTACTCTGTTGGACTGCACGTGATGGCACTGTTTGTGGTGCTGGCTGCGTCGTTCATTGGTACCATCATTCCGCTTGTGGGCAAGCATGTTCCGTTGCTTCGTCTGCCACCCTACGTGTATTCTGTGGGGAAGTGCACTGCCACTGGCGTGATGCTTGCAGTGGGCCTGATCCACATGGTTGCTGATGCATCTTCAAAGTTCAACTCAAGTTGCGTACCGGAGCACTTCAAGAACATGTACCCTGCCTGGGCCTTTCTTTTTGCGATGATTGCTGCTATTCTGATGCACGCACTGGATGCTGTGATTGGTGAGGTATCCCACAGCTGGATGGAGCGACAGCACGCCGCAAAGAACGCTCAGGCACCAACCATTGCACTGAGCGATGCAGATGATACGCCAATCGATGCACCTCTCGGAGCTGCTGCTGGCAGCGACACTGCTGAGGAGCGCATGCCCGAGTGTGGCCACCCCAAGTGCGACGATGATGACTGCCTGGAGGGCGAGAGGGCACCTGCCACGCACGAACTGGAATGCGCTGGCCACCAGCATGGTGTGATGCTTCCTGCGGATATGGTGTCCCCTGTGCAGCGCATTGCGGCTGCTTTGTGCATGGAGTTTGGTGTGACGCTGCACAGTGTGTTTGTGGGCCTTGACCTTGGCGTCACTGCGAACAAGGAGATGAAGGTGCTTGTGTGCGCACTGGTGTTCCATCAAATGTTTGAGGGCCTTGCGATGGGATCACGTCTTGCGGATGCGACCTTCAAGATGTCGTTGGAGGTTGTGCTGATGATGGTGTTTTCGCTCTCTGCCCCGATTGGAGTTGCT
>JASAON010001491.1:0-40027 GCA_030849065.1 Jaenimonas drosophilae
CAGAATGCCGAGATGCGCGCCGACCAGGTCCCCGGCGCCATTCTCGATCGGTGTTCTGAAAAGACTGTGTGCGCGGCTGTGCTCCGGCGCGTTGTGCTGTAGGGATTTCGGGGGGCTTTTTTTGGCGCGCTCTCTTTTCGTCCCCCCCCCCCACAAAAAAAAAGCCGCTGGGGCGGGGCGTGGGTCGCGCGGGGTAAGGGCCGGCGGGGGGGGGGATGGACCCCCGGCCGCGGGGCCCAATGTGCGCCACAGCCCGAAGAGAATGCGGAAAAAAAAACAGCGCGGCACCCCGCGCACCCGCAACAAAAAGAGGGGGGCGCAAAAAGAGCCAAGAGCATGAAAAAAAAAACAAATCAAACTGCGGAGGGGTTTGCGGGGAACTTTGGGCGGGCGTCGAAAACTTCAGAACCCAGAGGCATGGCGCGCCAGCCGCTAAGGAAAAATGAAACGGGCATCGCAACCCACCCCCACCCGGAAACCCGGAAATTTGCACAAACGGGCGGCGCCACATTCCATTTACCGGCGCGCGGCGCTTCATGTTGGGGGCAGGGCGCTTTTGGGTTTTGACGAATCGCGCGGCGGCCCGCGGCTTCAATGCGGAAATGAAAATGGCGCGCGGCGGCGGGTTTCGCCCTGCGGGCGGCTCGCCCGGGGGGGGGGGGGGCGAACCCGCGCCATCCGAAACAACCGCCCGCCCCGGCCGCGCGGGGCCGGCGCACCGCCCGCGAAAAAAGAGGCGCCGGTTTGATTTGCGGGGAATCCCCGACCAATTTCCAAAAAGGAGTGGGCGAACCCGCAGCCAAACGAACCGAATCCGAATGACGGCGAGGCAATTCGACACCCGCGGAACAGCCGGCGCATCGCAAAGCGCCGGGTTCTCCACCCGAATTATTGAATTCCCCCCCCCCCCCGCCCCACCCCCATGGCCATACCGGGATGGCGCCCGCAAATGCCACGCCAATCCAGCCAGAGGCACAGGGCAGGGGAAGAATGCAACAATTCAGTTGGAATGCCGAGCGCGTCGCGCCCACCGTTCCACGCTTATCAAATCGCCCCGCCGCCGTTCGGTTCCCTTGGTGGCGGCCCGCCTCCTCCTTTTTGGAAAGGGTGGCATTCATCAAGCATTTTCTTTGCGGCCGAAACAATGGAAAAGGCTTCCCAGCGAGGTCGTTTGTCGTTTCACTCTGCCAGTTTCCGTTTTATAATACATATTATTATACATTGAGGTTGCCCGGGCGGCGGGTGACGTTGAGTGCTTAAAGCAGGGGGGAAACCCAGGGAATAGTAACACCGGCGCGCAGATCCGCGGGAAAATAACATGTCGAGGGAATGGAAAAAGGGAAACGGCATTCTCCATTATTTCCCGTAACCCGTCAGGGGTTCCAAGAAAAATTTGGGTGGGCGGGCGTGAAAAAAGGCTTCCCTGCCTCCGGAGAAAGTGCGCACCATACTGTAGAATAAGGGAAAGAAGATCAAGCGCTTGTTATCCCAGGTATCGCAACCAATGTTCCCCCTCCATTGTTCCAAACCCCCCCCCCCCCCCGTGATGCAAGCGACACCCACCGCCCCACCACGATTCGGCATTTTGCGGGGCCACGCCGCGGTAAAAAAAAGGTATTTCCCTCGCCGGGGTGAAAAATACCCCGGCGGCCCCGCCGGGCGATTGTGAAATTATGTTGGTTCGGCCGCGCGGTTATGCCTGGGGGGGGGGGGGTTCCCTGCTCCCCCAAAAAAAACCGCCGCCGCTTTTGTTTTGCAATTTGTGGCGCTTTGGCCCCTGGCTGCGTTTTGCATTGGGTTGGAGGGGGGGGAAACCGGGGTCCCTAAAGCCGGCGGGCGGGGTCGCGGGAAAAGATAAATTGCGAAGAAATCAAAGAAAATAGGAACGGGCCATCTGTTCCATCGCGTATCGCAATTTTCGGGCGGGGTTTGGGGGGGGGGGGGAATGGGGCCGCGCTTGCGGGCGGGCGGGGGTGGTGAAATGTTTCCCTGGGGGGGGGGGGGGCGTTCGCTGCGCTGCGCCGTTTTGGGCTTTGATCATGCGCCAGCGGAACCAGGTATCGCAACCAATTCCCCGCTTCAATGTTCCACACCCAACCTCCGCGCGATTTGCGCGACGCCCCGTTGAATCTGGATTTGGCATCTTTGGCCGCTTTGCAACTTCCGGCCCGGCGGTGGTGCTTCGCCCCTCGCCGGGCCCCGCGCCGCCCCCCCTCCCCGCGGCGCAACCCGGATTCCCTCAGGGCCCGGCCGCAGGGGTTTTTCGGCTCTGGTTTTCCGCCCGCCGGCTCAACATAATTTGCCAAATTTGGGGCGTCCTCTGTTGGAGTTCAACCTCCCTGCGCGCGGGAAATCGCTTTTTTTTTTGGGCCACCCGCGGCGCCGGGGCCAGGTGGGGCGAATCCCTGGCGCCGGTCGCGCTAAATGTTGAATGGTGGTCGGGGGGTCCGTTGATTTGTTGCTTGGTCGGTTGCCTCCGCCAAAAATCTTGACGCCCCGTTTATTGCGTCATGCGGTGGCTCTTGGTGTTGTCCTTTTTCTGGTTGGGGGTGGGGGGGGGGGTGCTGCGGCTGCTCGGCTTCGGTCGGGTGTTTGCTGGGGTGTGAACGGTTGCGCTTCGAACGCCCTGGCTTTGCGTTTCGCGCTTTCTCTCGAGGGGTGGAGTTTTTTTCCCGCCCAAGTTGCAAAAATACCCCCCCCCCCCCGAGCAACTTGCTTCAATATCGCTGGTGCCGATTTCTCCGGCGCGCATGCTCTCCGCTATGCTTTGCAGCGGAAGTTGCGTTCTTGCCATGGTGCCGCAACTCGCTTTCCCGTGTGGGCAACATGGAAATGCGGCAGCGGTAATTTTTTACTGGCAGGGTGACTACTCTGTATGTGTTTGGGTCTCTCGTTTGCAGTTCAATTAATTTCAGCATTAATGGACACAATTTGGAAGCTCTACTCCTGCTGCCTGATACTTTTCTCTGAATGCAACCTTTTTTTTCTTTCTGTACAATCCTTTCTTTCTTTTCTGCTTCTTTTCTTTTCTGCTGTATAGAATTGTGGCCTATGGAGTCAGGTAATTCTTGTGATCCAGGAAGGGATAGAGTGTTTCTTGGGGATATTACAAATGCCTATCCGCAGGCACGTCGCAAGCTTTCACCAGAAGAGCTGCCGGAACAGGGGGTTCCTCGAGAAGAATCCTCTCCAAGTTTTCTCTTGGACAGTGCGTGCTCGGAGAATCAGCGAAAACGAACTGACATACGCGACGAATACAGGATTCCACAGCAGCAGCCTGGCACAGGGGTTGTCCAGTATGGTGTGGAGATCACCTCGCATTTTCTAGAAGCTGAGCGATATACTAATGCCAATAGAATGTACCTACCGAAACAGCAATATCTTCGCTCTAGTATGCGTGTTGTTCTAATCGATTGGCTCTCTCAAGTTTCCCGTGCCTGCCGAGTGCACATTTCGTCGTTCTTTCTGGCGGTTGACATTATTGATCGATACTTAAGCTGCCGCTTAGTTCTTCGAAAGCAGTTTCAGCTTGTTGGAATTACCGCATTGCTTATTGCAACCAAGTACGAAGAAATTTGGCCGCTTTCAGTGTCAACATGCGCTCGACTTAGCGCCGGCACATACTCCAACGAGGAAGTCATCACAATGGAATTGGAAATTGCGAGCACTCTCCGATTTAAGTTTACTGTACCGACAGTATACCCACTTGCGTGCTTCTTTTTGCAACCCAACTCAAATCCACGCGTTCATTGTGCATCTTTCTTTTTCCTGGAGATTGCGGCTCACTGTTATGATCTACTAAAGTACTTGCCTTCTCGAGTTGCACTAGCCTGTGTGCTCCTGGGTGGTATTCTTATTGATTCTGCCGACTATGCTGACAGTATTTCAGCACTTCAGTTCTGGAACACTGAAATGCAGCTGTGCTCAATTGGTATTTCCTATGTAGAAATCTGCCCAATTGTGGAAGAACTTCTTGCACATATGAATGGTGGCCTTCTGTCAAGATGCCCGTCCGTCCTGAAGAAATATCGTGCGCCACATTATTTCTCTGTGTCGTTGCTTCCCCTTCCTGACATGTCAATCTTTGCGTGAGCACAAACTTGACACAGCACCCTTGTTTATGGTACATTCGATAGATTTTACACAATGGACAATAGATGAACATGCAACGTTCAAAAATGTGATTTTCTTCCTTCAACATTAGATTTGGGCAACAAACCAATTATGTTTTTCCGATAACAAACATCCCTCCTTTTTTCCTGTCTTCATTTCTAACAAAGCTTTTTTTTTTGTGGAAAAGAAGCGCAGTATGATGAAGAATAGTGTAGCACGCACCCAACCGGGGAAGTCTTACGCACACATTCCCAGCGCAGACAATCTTCCAATTGGGATTGGCGCCAATTTCCATGATGACCCAATTAATCGAAGCACTCAACGCAAGAGTCACAATCTGCTGCTTGAGCGAAAGTGGGAGTACGCGCCGCATACAGAGTACTTTTACTCAGGTGGGACTGTGCCGCGGCGATTCCGGACATCAATGAATTCCGCTTCTTCTGCTGGTGGTGGTGAGTCTTCTTCGGATGACAACGACATTTGGGATGGGTGGTTTTCGGAAGATATTTCGAAAGAGGACGAAGCAGAGTTTGTCGTTCGTATGGCAGCTTACTTTACTGAGAAGGTGGACGAGTCTCCAAATGAGGAGGAGCGAGTACGACGAGTACTTATCAAGTACTTTGTGAAGGACGATAGTATTGCCATTGTTGAGAATAAGGAACTGAACAGCGGAATTGTGCAGTCCACAATTCTTGCAAGGACTCGCGTTCCCAAAAAAATGAACAATGTCAAGGAGTTAATTTCTCTTGATGACTTCAAAGTCGGAGGAACTGTCAACATTTACGAGCGAGACTATCATATCGTTGATATGGATAAGCGGAGTCGAAACTACTTCAAACAGGTTCGAAATGAGACCGTACCTGAGGGGTCGTCGTGGCCTGAAGATGCTCATACGCTTGCTCAGCGAGCAAAAATGGCAAAATCTGCGCACAGAGTTATTACATCTGATGATATGGACCGCAAGAGAATTGTGGAACAGCAGCTCACAGGGATTTACACCAAGCATTCGAACGAAGATATCGCCATTGCGCAGCAATTTCTGAAAAATCGAATTAATGAGCATCTCACGTTTCTGGCACTCTGGGATGATCGAGGGAGTTTAAGCGGCGATCTTCACTTTTGCATTATTCGCTTGTTCCTCGAAAATTACGCTGTTGAGGTGGGTGAGGCACTTCCTGAGAACAGTGGCCGAGTTCAGGCGCCTATTCTTATCAGCCGACAGCGAATTCCTCGCCCCGGAGCTGACCTCAACAAGAGTAGGTTTCAGCAGCACACATACGGAAAGCTCATGAAAACAGATTATCTGTGCCCCGACGACTTTCAGGTTGGCGAGACATATGATATCTTTGGAAAGCCATTTTACATCTACGATGCTGATGAGTATACCCGCGCGTACCTTCGCGATAACTTCAACGTCGGCCTTAAGGATGCGATCGACATTAGTCCTTTCATTAGAGATGAAGAGAAGAAAGTTCTATTTTTCCCACCCCCTCCCAATGGATTTGGAAGCGAGCGAGAACGGCGTGCCAATTGGATTACCCTCACTGCAAAGCCCGCGAAGGTCGATCAGGAGGAGCGCATTCAGAATTCTGGCAGAGTTATGAATTTTTCCGCTCTTCTCGCAAAGCCGCTTGTGAAGGGTGACGAAGAACGGGAATTTGTTATCTCGTACTTCATGGAAACCGAAGAGGTAAAAATTTTCGAGAAGACAAAGAGGAATTCCGGGTTTGTGGGAGGTCGATTCCTTGCCAAGGGTGAACACCGAAAGGAGTTGCCGAATGGCACTACTAGACCATTCCAACCAGGAGATTTCCAGGTTGGAAAGGAGGTAACAATTTTCCAGCGACCTTTTGTGCTTACTGGTATGGATGAAGCAACCAGTAATATTATTGCTGGAACTGCTGGGCCGACAGCAGAGCAGGTGGCAAAGGCGGAGGCATCTAAGTTTGATCCCGTAGAGGAGGAGCGAAAGCTGAGGCGAAAGTTGCAGATAGTTCTTCAGGAGAAACTCATTCAAAGAAAAGGTTGCGTACAGGAGCAATTTCGACTTCTTGGAGAGCATAGTGCGACGTGCCGCATGAACAGAGACGTTTTCCGCCGCTCACTCAATGAAGTTCTTCACTTCAATGTAAGTAAAAGGGAAGAGGACATGCTTGTAGCCCTGATGTTTGATGGAAGGGAGGATGAGAACCACGAGATTACTTACAAGCAGTTCCAGGAGTTTGTTGATGCATGCGATGCTTGGTGATCTATTTGCCCTGATGCGCTAGACTTTGTATTTTCTCACTGGATGTACATGTGATGTAACGGGATTCCTCCACTGGCTTGATTGTATGGTTTTCTTTTTGGTATTCAATGATGATTGTGATGCACACCAATCAGATTTTCCATTTTCTCCCATGTCAAAGTTTGATGACGTTTCTGTTCGGTGTCACCCGCCGACAATTATTTGGCGCAGGTGGCACATTAGGTGGCGTCAAAAAAGTAGCAAGCACAAAACTTAGCTACACAGGGTGGGGGCTGAAGAGCGAAACCCGTGATCTTTGTTCCCATCTGCATCATCCACTGGTGTTGGAATACTTCGTTCGACTCTTCGAAAAGAAACAATTTTTGGATGTATGGTTGGAGCAGCACGTTGGGCACTACGATGACCATCCACTAATGAACAAGGTGGATGGAAGCAGTTTCGATATGATACGCTGGAATACCATGTACCGCGATGACCTTGAGGTAGCTGAAAAGCTTGCTACATCCCTGAAAGCACTCGATGAAAATCTTGGACTGAAAGAACAGCTGCAGCAAAAATCGAACCGGACTGACAGCGATGCTGAGCTACTTGAAATGGTGAGCGATGACATTAAAGCTACAATAGGTGAGATCGAATCACTTAGCCCAGAGGTGGACCAGATTATGGAGAAGCGATTGGGGTTCGAAGATGTTGTTGGGTCATCCAGTAGAACTTGGAAAGTCGTGGTCAGTGGAAAAGCTGGTGGTGAGGAAGCGTCACTGTTTGCTGGTGAGCTTGCGGAAATGTTCCGTATCTATGCTCAGGAACTCCGCGATATGCGCGTTCGCCTCCTAGGAGCAGATGAAAGCGAAGAAAAAGCAGGTGTTGGCTTTGAGGTAACTGGGGAGAATGTGTATCGTTATTTTCATCATGAGATTGGGGTGCACAAAGTGCAACGGGTACCAGTTACGGATGCTGCCGGAAAAATGCAAACCTCGACAGCTGTGGTGACAATGATGCCAGTTCTCGACCCAGTTTCCGTGAATGTTCATGAATCGGACTGCAAGATTGACTTCGTTCGTGGCTCTGGACCAGGTGGACAGGGGATGCAAAGTAGTTCGAACTGTGTTGTGCTGACTCACACTCCAACTGGAATTAGTGTGAAGTGCCATCAAACCCGATCAGCGTTAGGAAACAAGGATTTGGCTCTGCAGATGGTGGCGCAGCAAATTCTTTCACGCCGAGTGAAGGATCAGAATTCGTCTTTGCACGATGCGTGGACCAATCAGTGGAGCAGTGGTGAACGATCCGACAAGATGCGGACGTACAATTTCCCTCAAAATCGCATCACTGATCATCGATTGGGAAAGGACTATCCTCTGAGAACTTTCATGGAGCGAGGTAGTGGGCTGAAGGACCTGCACAACGAGCTCAATGACATCAATGACCGACAGTCACTCAACAGTGTTTTGCTGAAGTACATTGTTGGAGATTTTGGGAGTGTGGTGTAGCAAGTGTTGTTCACAGAACTAACGAAAGCCTCTGTCATCAATCAACTGTGTGAGTGCACTCGCTTCAGAGGTTCCCTTTTTGCATGTCTATTGTCCCTCTATCTCAATATCATCACGTTCACTTAGAAGAGAGATGAGTGCCACACAATCCCGATTGGACGCCATCCGACGAGGTGGCCGCTGGCTGCTCGACAAGTGGCTAGGGGTAGTTGATACCCTAATGTCTACCTTTCTCGGAGGCCCCAAGTGTATCCGGATGTCGCATGTTGTGAACTTTCAGAAAGGCTCCACCCTGCTCGTATGCTTGGCGATGATGAAGTGGAAGAGCAACTACTCTGCTACCGCAGCGGTGTACACTGCCCTCCACGGAGGGTATGGCCTATGCTGGCTACTCAAAGAGGCTGTCTTTCCGGATCCAAAATGGCAGCGAAAAATCACCATTGGCAGCGCTCTTGCGTGCTTTGGCTCAGTCTTGGGACCTTACTGGTATATTGCCTATAACGCCATTGGAAAAAAGGCAGAGAGGTCTTCTCTTGCCTTAGTTGGTGCTACTGTCGTGTATTCGCTTGGCTTATGCTTGATGATGGGATCGGATGGCCAGAAGTACTTTGTTCTTCAGAAGGAAAAAGGACTTATTACGAACGGCTTCTTCTCACGCGTGCGACATCCCAATTACCTCGGCGAGATGATGATCTACGGGTCCTTTGCATTTGTGTCAGCCCATGCTTCGTCGTGGGCTATTTTATCGTGGGTGTGGGTTGGCTTATTCGTACCATTTATGCTGCAAAAAGAGCACCGCATGAGCCGCCACCCGGAGTGGAAGTCCTACGTGGAGCGCAGCGGCTTCCTCATCCCGTCAATTCGGACGCATTGACCTTCGTGCTGTTCCAACAATGTTATATCCTTGCTTGGAAGCAGTCAGCAATACTGTCCGATTTCTTCTCGAATACTGAAGTCTGTGGAAGAACAGCTTCGCTCTTGCTTTGTCACCAAATCGAACACATTTTGGAATTTCTTGTGCATGAACTCAACTAATCTTCTTTTGTTGTTACGGCTGATGTTACCCTTCCTCCCCGTTCCTTACTGTTTAGATTCTATCCATTTTTCACAACCACAATTACACAATGAGCGCATCTGCAGCCAAGGCACGCAAGACTACGAAGGTTTACCCACCGGCGGACAACTCAAAGAGCTATGATCACGTTCCGCGTACCCCTGCCCCGAAGAGGAACCCACTTTGGCGTATGATCACCAAGCTTGGTGTTGAGGTGGGAATTGAGGGACTCGAGCCTGCTGAGCGCGTTGCCTTGATTGCTTTCTTCGGTGTTGTGTTGTTTGCTGTCGTTGGAGGACCCATTTGCCTTGTCTCGTGGCTTCGTGGTACAGCGGGAACGACCCCATCCACTGCCTGATCTTCAACAACAAGATCTCCTGTTTTCTGGGCTCTCATTTTGGTATCGCCTTTCTCCATTTCAGCACTGGGGTTGCCAATATATCCTTCATATGGACAATGTGCCGAATGCGGATTGGGATGCCTTTGCTTTCTGGTGGAGCCCTACATGTGTTGACGCTGCGTTGCTAGCCACCTCCACAGGGAGTCGCTTGCGTTACGAAGGGGAGGGTGTTTCTATGGTACCGGTGTGATTCCAACTTCTGGTTCCTCCACGCCTTTATTCGTTCTTCATTTTTGCTTTAACATCATGCCCTCTGTAGAGACGGGAATGACGGCACTGGGGCAGGATGAACTTCAGTTGTATCTCCCCTTCTTCAGGCCTGAGGAGGATGTTCAAATTGGCGAGTGGGTGCTGGTCACCCCCATGCGACGAGATGCGCTACTCAATCCATTGATTGCCATGTGGGAGCGTGGCTGCCCATCCGGTGAGCGCCCCATACCTCCGAGATACACACTGGCTCAGTTCATCGCCCTCACAAAGCCATGCAGCTCTAGCTTAGTTGTTGATGGGGGTCCAAGTCCCTCACCTCCTCCCCTCGCACCACTCTCCCTCGCTAGACGTCATCTCTGCCGCCGCAAGCGGCCCCGTACACTTGCTACTGCAGGGGAAGGCGATCTTGCCCGCGAATTGGATCCCATTGTTCTGTTCCTGATGGTGAGGGTGGGACTACTCACGGCATCCACTCCACCCGTCTTTGGCGGATCTCGAATTGTGGATCTTGTTTCCATTGTGAGTGGCACAACGAAAGTTGTCAATCTTCGTTGGAATGTCCAGACGCTGCGTGTGGAGCAGGGGACGGCAACGATCCCCACCACGCCAGAATCTTCGTGTCCCGGTACGCAACGGTGGATTGCAGAGATGTCGCAATCTGCGGAGGCGGAGTGGGACCAGCACCAGCGAAGTGTGCAACGCCAGTGGGAGGCCAAACGCTCGGCGAAGTCGTCTCACATGCGGTACATCATGTGCCCATTCCCCTTTGCAGCTGGTCCTAGTCTGGACGCTGTACACCGTCGACCTTCCTAGGGTACTCCAACTCTTCATTTCTGTCGAGCAACTGCCCGCATCAGTTGGTCACTCCTCTCATTGACTCCACATTTCACCACTATCTTTCTTCTTGGTTGTCTGTGTCTTGTAGCTCTCCTGGTGATATTTGTCCAGGAGGAGGAGGGTACAGAACAAACGTACTGTTCGAACACTCATTAGAGTCTCGGGGCCCACCTACTCACATGCGCCGCTCATTTCCATGGCGGCGCATGGCACCAAGTGCCACACCGCGGAGTGGTCTTGTTCCCTTGGAGGCCTTCACTCAGATGCAGCTAGGTATTACTCCTCCCCTAACCGCTCAGCGTGCATTTCTAATGGAGCACTGCCGACCTGCGTTGGAAGCGCGGGGCATCACAGAAGCAAAGCTACTCGCCATGGATGGCCGCCTCTGCACACAGCTCATGAAACAGCTTGTCTACGCTCAGTACCTTTCTTCCGTTCCGTTCAGAGTGTTCGGCTTTGATATGGAGTTCACCGGGCCACCAGTCTTCACTGCCGATGGCCCCACTGAAGAAATCACCGAGTTGGGCTTGTACTCTCCAGGACGGGGAGAGTGTTTTTCGGCCCTAGTCCGACCTTCCAAAGGCAAGAAGCTTGCACCAGGAGTGGCGGAGCTTACGCACCTCTCCGACGAGATGCTGGCCAAGGAGGGCCTCCCGTTTCCTGAGGCCTGGAAGCAATTTCTTGACTTCGTTCAATTTCCAGAACCGAATGAGTTGCCAGGTGCAGCCAGTCGTATTCTGCTGCTCTCCCACGGCGGGAAGCTGGCAGATGTATCTCTCATCAAGTGGACGCTCGAGCAGCACCGTCTCGAGCTCCCTCCGTCTTTTGTCTTTGGGGACACAATTCACCTCATCCGAGATGCTCACCGACGCCGTCCAGTGACCCCGGACAAACACCCACCTTCGTGGAAGCTGGGGGATTTGGTTCAGTGGCTAAAGATTCCCCCCACACTTCCAGCGCATCGAGCAGGGAATGATGCCAAAATGACCTGGGATGCGCTCTATCACACCTTGGAGAGGTATGGAGACGACGAGATGAACCCCCGGGAGCAGCTTGTGCCCCGGTTTTTTGATGAGGAGGCGAAGATTAAGATGAGGACTACACAAACGTCCAAGGTCCAGTCCATGGATTTGCTGCCTGACAACGACGTGTTCCTTGAAACGGACCTGCCTTCCAAACCATCCGACGACACCAACTTTATGGAGCTGAATCTGGATGATATCTTTGAGAAAGAAGCAGCAGGCGGCGGCACACTTCGTGAAGCCGGGACAACCAACAACAATTTGGATGGGGTACGTGAGTTCTCCCTCGGTGACTTCCCAGTTGATGGGGATGAACAATTTACCGTCCAGGTGTGACGTGTCTCATTGGTACACGTGGACGAACTTCTCAGACCATTCATTGGCGCTGCACTACCGCTTACTCAAGTAAGCTGTGAAGAATAAGGTCCTTACGTTTGGGTGTGTTTCATCAATGGACACAGAGTATTCTCGACACTTTGGTGACATCACTTTTCCTCTTGTTTTCTCCACATTTCTTGATTTGCATTCAGTTATACTCATCAAACATGTCCTTTCGTGAACTTCGCTCCTTCACGGAGACCATGCGTCTTCTAGGATACCCAGGACTCATCAGTATGGAGTCCTTCCGCAACCCCAATGTGGAGCTCGTGGCAGATTGTTTATACTGGCTGATCAAGCGCTACGAACCCTCCGCAGATATCCTCTACAACATTGAGCGAGAATCCGACCGCATCTTCTTCTTCAAGCAAATCTGCGAGGTTGCCCTTCTCAAAGGCAGGATTAAGCTGAACATCAAGAAGCTCTATCAGTCTGACGGACATGCCGTACAGGAGATGCTGAAGCTAGCCAATGTTCTGAAGAAGGCGATGAAGGCTACCAACGAGGAGGAACCAGACTTCGCAGCGTTGCAGCAGATGGCAGCTCAGAAGAATGTCACTGATGCCAAAGCTGTCCAGCAGCTGTGCAGTGAGCTCACCGCCGACGGCAGCTCCCTGTTCTTTCTCATTGAAGAGGAAACTGCTGCGCGTGGAGAGCGCCAGCGTGTCCTCTCTCGATCAACGGAGCTGGGTGAATTCGAGCGTCTATTGAAGGAGCTTCTCAGCAGTGTATCCCAACAGGTGGACCAACTCCAGCAATCCATCTCCAATCTCAGCGCAGATGAGACCAACCTAGAGCAGAAGATTGAGAGCAAGCGAACACAGCTTGAGCGTGCCCAGAAGCGGTACAAGTCCCTCATGGGGGTTCGTCCAACCTTTATAGAAGAGTACGACAAGCATGAAGCGGAACTGCAATCTCAATTTGTTCAGTACCTGGAACAATACCGTAATTTGGAGTACCTCGAACATCAGCTCGCCGAGTTCAACGCCCAGGAGGATCAAATCCTGGAGATGGAGGAGATCAAGCTGCGCGTGATGCGTGAGCGGCTGTGCAAGGTGGAGCTCAAGAGCATTCGCGGTGAGTTTGAGACTGTTCCGGACCGCGCCGCCCGCAATGACGACGATGATGGAAAGGGTGGAATGGAAGATTATGAGTCGATGCAGCGCCCGGCGCGTTCAACCTTTGCTCCACCCGGGGCAGCTGGCTCTGCTCCTGTGACGGGCCAGTCCGCCTACACCCGAGATGCAGCGGCTGAAGGCAGCAGTGGGGACTCAGAGGACGACAACCCTGAAGCGGCTGGGGGCTATGGCGTAGTGGCCAGCGGCGTGACACGTCCGCAAAACGCCATGGGCCGTTCACGGCCGTCCCCTTCTAGCGAAATGGAGAACACCCCACAGCATGGGGCTCTTCGAGCCGAGGAAGGTGCACGAGAGGATGACTATGAACGGATGATGTCGCAGCGGGCAAAGGGACGTCCTCCGGTGGGTGGCGGCCCCGTTCGCCCGCCCGTGTCGTCCGACTCGGATTCGAGTGGAGATGACTCGGACTTGTCCAGCGATGTCAGCACCTCCGTCAGCGGGGATGATGATAGCAGCGGGGACTCTAGCTCGTCCGACAGCGATATCTAAAGAACCACTTGACCAGGGTGCGGGGGGTTCCATGGAGACTAGAGCTGAGATACATAGGGGTCCCTTTTGCTTCACCAAACGCCCATATCCCCTTCCGATGGCTAGACGGTACCTGGGGGGTCACTGGTGGTGCCAATGATGTTTCTGAACTCAACCTCTCACTCGTAGATATGTGCCTTGGCGCGTGTAGCTTCCATTTTATTTCTTGTGTTTGAAATGCATGTCCGTTATGTGGGTGAGGTAGCCCGTGGGCGGTTCTCTCGAGTCATCTATCATTCTCTCTATCTCCACTCATTGAAAGTGGAGGGCTGACCACGAGAGCTGATGCATCTCTTCTGTTGCTCCTGCTTGACATTCTACTCGTTCGCACTTATCTTTTATTGATCGTCTTGCATTTTTTGTGAAGCTACTTTCCGTACACATTATAACCTCCTGTACTCATGCAGCAGGCTCCGTCAGACTGCGTTGCCACCTTCAAGCTCATCCTTGTCGGCGATGGTGGCACGGGCAAGACCACCTTTGTGAAGCGCCATCTCACTGGTGAGTTCGAGAAGCGCTACGTGGCTACCGTCGGCGTTGATGTGCATCCTCTGACCTTCAACACCAACCGTGGCAAGATCTGCTTCAACTGCTGGGATACCGCCGGCCAGGAGAAGTTCGGTGGCCTTCGTGATGGCTACTACATTGAGGGCCAGTGCGCCATCATCATGTTTGATGTGACCAGCCGTAATACGTACAAGAACGTCCCCAATTGGTACCGCGACATCACCCGTGTGTGCGACAACATCCCAATCGTGCTCGTGGGCAACAAGGTAGACTGCGCCGACCGTCAGGTGAAGGCTAAGATGATCACCTTCCACCGCAAGAAGAACCTGCAGTACTACGACATTTCCGCCAAGTCCAACTACAACTTCGAGAGGCCGTTCGTGTGGCTCGCAAAGCGCCTCGCCAACGATCCGGAGCTGGTGCTTGTGGAGGCCCCGATGCTCGATGCTGATGTGGTCGCGATGAGCGCTGAGCAGATCGCAGCTCTCCAGCAGGAACAGATGGCTATTGAGAATGCCCCGCTCCCTATGGGTGATGACGAATAGACAGAGTTCTGTTTTGAGTTGAGGAGTTGTAAACGAAGAGACATGCTGCATGTCGTTTCGTGAGTGCCGCTGACTGCCGCTGACGTTGCTTCGGATCCACTGATGTCACATGTGCGTGAGCCACAGCGGCGGGCTTCGTATCAGTCTGATGGATAGGCGGAGTCCGCGAACCGCCCAGCTTTTCCCCCATCTCCCCAGCTACGCGTTGCGGCAACAGCTAACTTCTCCTCCTATACCTAAACACACAGTTAAAGACAAAGCACCGTTTGTGGGTGGAGTCACGGAAAATATTTGGAGAGGTGGGAGCCCCCATTTCTTTGATGGAGAACACTAAAGACAGCATGATGGGCTGCCCATCTCCGCACGCGCAGTGGGACAGCACCTGATGAATTAGAAAACCTGAGAGAACTACTTGCTTAACTCGAATCCTTCTAGCTTCCCCTCTTCCTTCTCTGTTGCTGCTGATTTCATTGGTCCGCTATAGGGCGTACATTGTGTAGTGCGTTGGACTTGGAGATTAACCCAGCAACTAGTATTTAGGTGCTTCCTCATGAGTGCAGTCAACGAGGCCCCGGTCGCTCGTTCGGAGTGTCCGATTCAGCGTTGCCATCAACGTTTCCTTCTGCGCACACTGGAGTTCTCTCAGCAGTATGCCCCAATGTACCGGTGCAGGATGATCGCTCAAACAAAACCGGCTTTGGCTGCTATTCGGCAACAGCTATCTGAAGAATCCAAGGCTCTCACTGTCCAACATCGACGAGTGCTAGAGCTTGTGCCAGGAGTGCCGTCTCTGTGCGTTGGAGTGGTGTACAAGAACATGAAGTTGCTACCCAAGTTTTTGGATGAATATCAGCGAGAGCTTGTGCGCATTGATGCTGGAGAAGAAGATAACGACGAGGATGGGGCAATTCCCGAAGAGGAAATGGACGAAGCGTTGCCGGAAGCCAGCCCGATTGAGCAAACCGATGAAACTGCGTCTGTGGATGAACACTTCAACGTCTGCCACGAGGCAGATGAACTTTTCATTGAGGACAATAGTGGCCGTGTTGTTCTACACGGGCTGCGCACTGAAAAGTTCTGTACGGGTGTCGTACTTGGCATCTATGGAACACTACTGCCCAACGGCCATTTGTGCGTGCACAAGTACGCCTTTTGTGGACTTCGTAACCTGTACGTACCACGACCCCTTCCTCGCTTGCTGTTGAGTGACGCCGCAAGTGAAGGTGCCTACGAGCCTTGCTACATTGGCTTCATCTGCGGCCTCAATCTCAGATCTTCTCAGCAAATGGGTGAGCAGGACGCCTTGCGTCAGCGGACGATGCTGGACCTCCTGACGGACTTCATTGGTGGCAATCTGGGTGACGAGAGTTTTGCCAACATATCGCGCCACATCTCCAGGCTGGTGATTGGTGGCAACAGTATTGCCTCAACCGAGGAACAAAAGCTGAAGAAGAAGGTGAAGCTGGACCCGTCAGACCACGCGAAGCTCAACGATGACAAGTCCTCATCTGGGGTCGTTACCTCGGCCAGACTCATGACGGAGCTCGACAGCCTTTTGGTAAAGTTGGCCTCGAGTGTAGAGGTTGAGCTCATGCCTGGTGATAATGATATGTCGGACGCTTTCCAGCCACAGCAACCTCTGCATCCGGTTCTCCTTCCCAATGCAGCTCGCTACTCCTCTCTTCGGTTGGTAAGCAATCCATTTGAGTTCGTGGCGCTGACCAGTGACGTCTCACCAGCCTCAACGGAGGTGGTGGAGGCGGGGGTGCGCGTTCTTGTGACGTCAGGTCAGAACCTCAATGACGTGGCGCGCGAAACCAACCACAACACGCGGCTGCAGACCATGGAGATGATGCTGGCCTCGGGTTGTGCGTGTCCAACGGCACCCAACACACTGCCCAGCTATCCCTTCATCCAGCGCGACCCCTTCCTGTTCGAGCGTGCCCCACACTGCTTTGTGGCGTGTGATCAGCCCCTCTTTGAGACGCGGATGATTTCTCTCAGAGATCTTGAGAAGGAAACGAGCGAGTACGTTGTTGCACCCGAGGGTGAGAACGAGGAGCTCCAGGAAAACATCAAGCACGACGATGCCACCGACGACAAGAGCATGGATGTGCGACTGATTTGTGTACCATCATTTGAGCGTTGTGGCACGCTAGTCTTGATGGACGTGAACTCAAGCACCCTAGACGTTCGCACCATAGAGCTCTCCCTGACCTAAACGTAAGTTTCCCTCAGTGAATCGGTCCTCACGTGCTCTTCACATGACGTTGCCGTGTTTTACTGGGCGGCCAGGTTGGAGTTTGGATAGACTCTCCGATATTCTCATGTTGTGGATGAACGGCGAACGCGCATGTGTGCCTGTGTCTTGACTGATGATGCTCATATTTACCAATTTTTTCCGTCTTCTTTTCTTCTCTTTGCACTCGACGCAGTAGTAAGTTCTCCACGGCTCTCAGTGTTGGGGGGTAGGACAACACCTCAAAATGGATGGAGACCAGGATGCACTGCCGACCATTGTCGTTCCGGGCCCTGAGCTCCGAGAGAAGGTCGACATGATGGCCTCACGCCTGAGTAAGATGGAGAAGCGTCAGTCGGATGAGATGGTTGCGCGTGTGCTGGCCTCTGGCCGCCGCGCGGAGTTCCTCTTCATTGACTCTTCGCACATTTTCTACCCATACTTTCTGAGCAAGTTCACAGAGTACCGCAATAATCCGGAGCTCTGTCCGGACAAGTCCAAGAGCGGTGCTGCCGCCCCAGCAGCTGCTGCGACGACGACCGTCACTCAGGTTGGCCGCATGGTGCGCACCGAAGGTGGTACCACTGGGGGAGATCAGCTGGAGGAGGTGCGTCGACAGGCTGAGATGGAGGCACGCTTATACCTGGAAGACCCATTTCCTGACCACTACTCGTTGGATCTCAAGGGGGGTACGATTGAGATGCAAGCCATGATCATGGACCTCATGTGCTGCACCGCGCAGTATGTGGCCAAGTATGGCGATGCCTTCCTCCATGCCGTGCAGACCAAACAGAAGCACAACCCTGCCTTCCGTTTTCTCCAGGAGGAGGATGTGCGGTATTCAGTCTTTCGAGGATTGGTGAACTCCTACTCCCGCATTCTCACCTTTGATGCCGATGACACAGAAAAGCGTCTCGAGCTGATGGGCTCCACTGACTACGTCATGGAGACGGTTCTGTCAGAAAAAGTGAAGTACGCCAAGTCCGCACTTGCCCGTCGCAAGGCAGCACTGCTCACGGACGATGAGCTCCGAGCAAAGTTGAACTGGAACTTCTTCAAGGTTCTCCGTAGCTTCTCGTTGAAGGATCTTCAGCTCGACGGACCGATTCCAGAGACGGCGCGATTGGCTCGTCGGCCCACACGTATGGCAGACCCAACCGCTGCTGACGATGAGGAACACGTGGAAGATCCCACTCAGTATTCCTCTGCTGACCCGACCATGGCTGCACCGAATCGTAGCATTCAGCCACCAGGTGGCGCACCGAGCTTCGCTCCTGTCTTCATGAGCTCCAACTTGGTGCAAACAGGAGGCGTGGACGACGCGCGGAAGCATTCCGGCCGTGGACATCCGCAAGATCGTAGTCAGGCACCACAAGCGCCACCGACTTCAGCAGTGACGTCTTTCATCACACCTGGCATGGCACCACCAACTCAACCAGCAGTAAATGCGTACCTTGCCCCCGGTGTGGCACCACCGTCACAGCCAGCTGCTAACGCGTTTCTTGCACCTGGTGCAACACCACCAACGCAGCCAAGTGCTCATGCCTATATCGGCCCTGGCATGACACCACCCATGCCGAAAGACCCAACACAGGCACCATAGATGGAGGCACAGGCACCTACTCCGGTCGTTCACAACAGCCATCGATGCACGGACACGAGGTATTGTGAGCGTCAGTATCTGAGAGGGCGACCTTTCGTCACGACTGTGGAGTTCCCTCACTCCCTCCCAACTGCAGCACATGAACACATGACGTGGCGCGCTATGATTTTCTGATCCTTTCCATCTCTCTTCCTCTGTGTTAGGAGCACTGTCTGGCTCGACACGAACAAAAGAAAATACGTAGTCATAGAGGTGGTGCGTGCCTAGATGGGTAAGTATGCAGCGGTGGTGATTGGTCCCGCAGGGTCCGGAAAGAGCACCCTCTGCACAGTCATGGCAGACTACTACGCCGTGAAGGGCCGCTCCACCCACATTATGAATATGGACCCCGCGGCTGAAGGGCTGCCCTATGAACCCTCGGTAGATGTTCGGGACTTGATTTCACTCGACGACGTGATGGAGAGCAAGAACCTAGGTCCTAACGGTGGCCTGGTCTTCTGCATGGAGTACTTAGTGACAGTTGGTGAGCCGTGGATGGTGGATCAGCTGGGCGACTACGCGGAGGATTTCGTGATTGTTGATATGCCCGGCCAGGTGGAGGTACTCTCCAACGTCCCTGCCGTTCCAGCACTCGTTCAGCTGCTCAGACGCGAAGGCTATAACACGGTGGTGCTTCATCTTCTGGATGCACTCGCAACCACTGCCGATGGAGGAAAGTTCATCTCTGGCTGTCTCTTCTCCATGTCTAGTATGGTGTGCTTCGACTGCCCCTTCCTGAACGTCCTCACCAAGTGTGATTTGCTGAGCCCTGAGTTTCAGGAGGAGGCACTGGAACACTTCTGCATGTGCGACTTCGACTACATGGACCTCTCACGACTGCCTCCACGCTGGCGGGCCATGTCCAGGCAGCTCAGCAGCATTCTTAGCGACTACAACCTCGTCACGATGACGCCCATGAACAACCAGGAGGTGACCTATGTGGAGAACCTGTGCTCGTTGGTGGACGAAGCGTTGCAGGTGGCGGATGAGGCAGAGGTGCAGGATCGTGAACTGGAGAATGGCGAGGACGACTAAGGCGGCTGCAGAAGGTGCGCATGGTACCACACTTGGCTAAATTCTACGGGTAACAACCTAAGAAGAAACCATGTATAAGGGTGGTTGGGGTGCTCAACCACCTCCCTCCACAATGATGTACGTTGTATATAACGTGTGTGATTGATGTATAACAATAATTCCTGTTCCTTCTTGTTGTTTCTACCATGGCTTTAAGGCGCATTTGTGAGATGTTTCGCCGATTAGGATCGTCGTCTTCCCGTCGTGTGGCCATCTGGACCCGCTGCCCTGCACGATCATTTGGGTGGCACCACACTGCTGTTCTTCATCAGTACTATCGCCCAGATGATGTCTCCGTGCCCGTTCCAGAGCTGCGCAAACAGCTCAACGAGCAAAAGGCATCTCATGCCCCGCGATCGGCCACCATCGATACCGAAAGCAGGCTCATTAGGCAGCTTGCAAGAAGCCAATCCGCTGAGGAGCGTACAGAGGCCCTTGAGCGAGCTGAATCCTTGTGGATGGAGCTGGACGACGCGACATCTGCTGTTCCTGTTCTCTCAAGGGCGGCAATGCGGGTGGCGCTGTGCTCCTCTATGCGTCGATGTGCTCTCTTATCCAAGAATCTGGAGTTGGGTGAACTGTGGACGCAGCGCTTTTCGCGTCGTGTGGTGAACATGCGCCCTGAGGATTTCATGGATCAACCAAACGCGAACAAGACGAGCGTGCCGCGGGAATCTGCCCGCCCTGGCACTGGCATCGAGCAGGAAGATATTGATTCAGATATGGCCGAGGAAGAGGCAGCCAAGGAGCCAGGGAAAGCTCGCTCTACTGTTTCCCCCATGGCGGCATATCGTCAGGAGCTTATGATGAATCATCCCACAATTCAGGAGGCATTTCATCGGAAGGAGGGCCCTGGACCACGGTACACAGGCTAAGCTTCTGAACCACCACCACACAACTTTCAGACCCAATGTGAGCGAGCAACTCGTTTCATCCACGGGGAGTTCACTGCCTGCTGACGCTCCTTAACATTCTGTCCTTGTCTTCGTATCTGTTGCTGTTGTGGATGTGAACACACAATTGTATAACTCACCACACTATACTATCCTATAGAACGCAACAATGGCGTCTGAAGCTCAGAACTCGGTAAATGGCTTGACGATTAAAGGCTACTTCAGCACCTTGGCTGAACGATACACCGCAGAGGTGGTCCACAGCGACTTGCCCAGCAGCCACAAGCAGCTTCGCACAGAGGTGATCAACCTCATCGCCGAGTTGGAGGAGTTCTGGTGCCAGCTCCTCTCCAGTGGGGTGGTGTCAACGAATGAGGCACTGGAAGACTGCACCACCTCGGCACTGGAGATGCTGTGGATCCCTTATGTGATTGGCGATCTGTATCAGCGTCTGCAGCCGACAAGTGGGGCGGCAGCAGCAGCGACATCCAAAGCCCGTATGGCAGGAGAAGACCAACTAGCTGGTGAGGTGCGTGTGGCTGGGGCGAGTTCCGACATTGGTCGCGCACACGTCCAACGACGTGAGGAGGATGTACGCTCTCTTACCCGTGAAGGGGCCCTTGACCGCTCACACTATTGGTTTAACCTCTGCTTTGAGTGGATGCAGCAGCTGGAGCTGATTGATGAGGCCACCATTGAGCTCTACTCCAAGTTCCGCCCCAACCAGCGCATGCAGCGCATCGACCTCTCTCGCAAGATTACAGAGCTCCGGACGAAGTTGTCTGACCTGGAGAACAAGGTGGCCTACCTTCGAGCAAAGCGGAAGCGCATGGTGGAACTTATGGAGGGCGATGGGGATGCGATTGAGGAGTACGGCGGTGAGGAAGAGGAGGTCCTTCGGGATCGGGCAGTTGCTCGTCTGCTGTGGTCGTGCTACGATGCCTGCCACCAACTCCAGCTCTCATCTCGAGAGTTGGAGATGCTGCAGGCGGTGAAGCCCGATCAACGCATGTCCATCTCCACACAGTACCAAGATACGATGGACGCCGTCCGACGAGGGGAGCTCTCACTTCAACGTCAGACCTACACCATTCTGCCTGGTGGGGCCATGGTTGTCGGTACGCTGCAAAACCCGCAAGCAGTGCCGGCGGAGATGGTGAACCGATCGGGTGGCGTGTCCGCCCAGTCGCTCAGTGCGATGGCCAATCAGCAGCAGTTCCGGCAGCAGATTCGAAGTGAATTAATGATGGACCGGAACCCAACCACCATGACGCTTCAAGAATTTGCCGAAGGGGAGATGGCAGAGATGCAGCGACAGACGGAGGAAGGGGAGCGCATGAAGCGCATGCAGGAGGAGGAGGATGAACGGCTTGGCGCAGACGGGGTGGAGGAGCGCCAACGTAAGAAGGACAGCGAGTGGAGCAACTGGAAGGA
Organism: Jaenimonas drosophilae; assembly: GCA_030849065.1. Lineage (NCBI taxonomy): Eukaryota > Euglenozoa > Kinetoplastea > Trypanosomatida > Trypanosomatidae > Jaenimonas > Jaenimonas drosophilae. The sequence goes on from JASAON010001491.1 coordinate 21,754, forward strand.
TGATAACCCTGCCAACGGCCCCAGCAAGAAGGGGAACTACTAGGGCGTACGTGAGCAATGGCAGTGACGGCTGCTTTAGCTATTCACTGATTGTCGTTGGAAGTATATGATATTTCCCCCCACCCCCATGCATGATTTCATTCAGCACCGTAATTAATCCAACTTACACTCTCTCCTCCCACACTTCCTATCAAAGTACCTGTACTGGCTTGAGGACGACGTTGGTAACAGTTTAAGAAGGCGTATAGACGCGGAACGTGCTGTCATTGGCTGCACTTCTTCCATCATCGCAGTGTAGCGCCCATAGATTCTCACACCTCCTGATTCCATAGACTAACCACTTTGGGGCGTTCACCCTCCAACTACCTATTAGTAGAGTCCTGGTACAATGATGCAGCCTACTCTTCGACTGCTGGGACCAAAATCGCGCCCCCGTACATCCCGGCCCTTCTCCTGGATGGCTCCGTCGTTGTCCACCCATCAGCAGCTCGATCGCGGCATCGCCGCCCGCCAACACGGCGGGCGTAAAGCATTGAAGCAGTCCAAAAAACCCTTCGCCAACTACTTCCGCGCGCAGTTCCGCTGCTCCGCCTACGGGGCATCCGTGGTGCAGGGAGGGGGCATCGTGAATTCACACGCAATGGCGACGATGATGTCCGACCCAACTCGCACGTGGGGGACTCCGTGGAGCCACGCACCTGCTGGGGTCCGCACCAAGGGAAAGCGCAAGGATGTTCTAGAGCGGCCTGCCCCCCGATTTGGTGATGACGAGATGGACCACACTATCCAGCGTCTTCTTCAGTTGCGCTTCAAGTGGGATCGCGAGGACGGCATCACCTCCCCAGCAATCGTCCCCGCATGCTACTACTGCCTCACCCAACATTGCTTGCCCTACCGTCCTGCTGCACCAGGCAGGTCCGACGCTCTGTGCGCCGAGGCCCCCGAGCACGGGGAGGAGGTGACCATCAATGGCGTACGCATTGTTCTCCGAGACACATCCCGACATAGCCCCATTCAGCGGAGGTCTTCCTCCCCGCCTACACAAACGCTCGGAAGTAGCGGCATTGATACGATTCCTACTCTCTGCCTCGATGCCTCTCTGGGGCCTCTTCTGTGCAGCTCGCATGAGTCGCTGCTGACTGCACGGTGGAAGAGCGCGGCTCGGCCACCCACCGACGTTGCCCGGATGGTGAAGCTGCGCCAGCGCCTCACCGCCGCCAGCTGCGTTGCCCTGCCTCCTCAATCCGTCCTCCTCCTGCTGAAGTGCGTCGCCACTATGGAGATGGATGATCCAGCCTTGGACGTTGCCCTGGCCATTGCCCTTGGTGAGGCCTATTACAGCTATGATCGGGTGGAGTGTCTAGAAGCACTGCGATGCCTTCGGCGAGTGGCAGTGATGCGGAGTCTAGCAACCATCTCCACCATCAGTGAGTCATCCAACCTGCTGCTCTACGATGATGCCTCACTCCCGACAGAGGCCCTTGGTCGCTACGTGGCCGACGCCGCTCCTTTCCTCGCTGAGAAGGTATGGGCACGCTTGCCGGAGCAGAGCCGTCAACTCCTCCAGCGTGGCCTCCATCTTGATTGGGTGGACCTCATCTCTCTGGCAGTGGAGATGTCTGGCAACCCAAAGCTCCCGGGAAACCTACCAGGAACGTGCGCGGATGCGTACGCACAAAAGTACCATTTTCTGCGCTACTCACTGCGCATGGACGCCGACAACATGGAAATGGCCGCCTCAGGCATTCTTGGATGCTTCGCGGAACCCGCAGGCGAGACTCCATCAGCACCAGCGGATGACAGTGGGAGGGATGGTCTAGTGCTGTGGCTTATCAGCTCGTTGTGGGTGCGGTTGGCCGCGGAAGCGCTTGGGGACATTCTCACCTTTGTGGCGGAAAGCCTGCGGAGTCATGCCCAACTGGCTGAGGAGATGGAGAGCCGTCGCCGACGTGCTCAGGGCACGACGAGCAGTGCAGGTGGTGTCGTGGAACAAGACTCACCTCACACCCCCTCCTCCTCTGCTCTTCCCCGGCCTCCCTTCGTGGGTTCTTACCAGCGTCTTGGCCGCCGTGGTTCGAAGCAGATGCGCGTGCGAATGCTCCCGTTTGAGGCCTTCCTCTCCGTCTTTCACTGCCACCCCCGGCCTTTCCGGGTCGCAACACCAGTCAAGTCGGCACGTACGAATGAAGCGCCGCCGGTGGTGGCGGCATCCAACGAGCTCGTTAGCGCCAACGATGCCGGCACATCGATGGAGTCGCCCTTTGCTGCGGTACTGGCGACTTCGCCACAAGCGCGGCAGCATGTTGAGCGGGCCTCAGAGGCACTGCGTTGGGCAACGATGATTCTCCACCACGCACAACGTCTCACCGCGGAGGCTCAGCGAGAGGTGCCCGTGGTGGACCACGCCCCACTATGCTCTGCCGAGCCCAACACCACTGTGGTTCCGGAGAAGCAGCGCCTGCTGGTACGCCAGTTCGTGGCCTCCAAGGTGCAGATGAACTTGGACGCCCTCTTTTGCAACATTGCGTGGGCAGAGATGGGGCCACTCCAGGTGGAGGCGACGACTGACGTAGCGACGCCATCTTCGTCGTCCTCACCAGACAACTTGAGTCCAGCAGAGCAGGACAGCCGTCGGATGCTCTCGACGCTGGTGGATCTCGTGGATGACTTCCAGGTAGCTGTGGCAGATCTGCTAGAGGTTCATGACGTGGCCTTTGGAGACATCCACAAGTCTCTGGCCTGATTCCCCAGAGTCACAGACATGTGCAACCCTCGCAGTTTTTTTTTTTTTTTGCGTTTTCCTCCTCTGATTACATACAGAATGTTATAGAGCTCTTTGTTCTCACGCTTCAACACTCAATGTTCTTTCCCCTTGTTCATATGTAGCCACTGAATAGATTAGGTCTCTGTAGACGATAGATCGACCAGAGAAGGACTTGGAGTGTTGCTACACACGACGGAGGATTGCTCCACCAAGAACGATACAAGATGGAGATTGGCGACCCCCCGTTGATGAATTCATGGGCTCCGGAGGCGATGGAGCTCTTCGCAGACGAGTTCCAGGAGCTTGAGGAGCTCGCGCGGGCGGAGCAGGCCACCTTCACGCACACCCTCGAGACCAGCAGGGTTCAGGCCACCTCGGAGGTTGAGACCTTCCTCCAGCGAACGACTACAACTCAAGTATCCCACCGCAAGGCACCAAAGAGCACACGTAGTCATGACGACCGCGGCGGGCACCAGGCGGCAGCAGAGAAAGAGCGCCTAATCCGCCAAAAGATGGACGAGGTCCGCCGGCGTCACGACGCCCAAATGTGGCGGCAGCTTGTCAAGGGCTACGATAGCGACCTCAAGGAGGTCCAGCGGTCTGTGGACCCAGTGAAGACCCGAGAGCTCAAGGAGTATGACTTCTTCTGCGGCCAAAATCTAGAGTTCTTCTCCATGGACGACATCCTCTGCGAGGACCGATTCCGTGCACCAAACTCCCACGCAGGAACGGCGTCCATGGCCAACACATTCACTGATACCACCGCTACGGCAAAGCCCACGGAGCTTGTGGCACCAGCGCGGCGAGGGTCGGCCACGAAGCGCCGTCGCACATCCCCGCCAGCGGGGCGACAGCTGAGCTCCGCTCGTCCATCCAGCTCTCCGATGTCTCGTGAACTTCGTGAGGAATTTAGCGGAACCACCACCATGAATACCACTATGCCCACTAGCCCTCCCTTCATCATCGACGCCGTTGGCTTCGCACGGGACTACAACCGTGCACTGGAGGAGGAGTACGGATATAAGACGGTCCTTGGCGCCCCACGTATGCCAGAGGCTGTCACTGCAGAGGATGAGCTGCGCGCACGTTTAGAGAGCCACCGACCAGGACTGGACACCGAGCCGCCCGTCTTCTGCTCCTCGCCAAACACCAACCCAGCCGCTGTCGGGGAGCCGTCGGCCACCCAGAAGGGGACCGCGCGGTCGAGCGTGCTTCACTTTCCGATGGTGGAGGCAGCCCTTCCCTCCGATGGGGCGATGAACTCCACGATGGAGGGGACGCGAGGATGCTTGAAGAACGGCCCACGCGGGCACAGCGCCTTCACGCTGCCTCGACTTTCCGTTGGCGGAACGACCGAAGCGGCGGATTCCTCCACGAGCCCTGCTGCTCTGACAGCGGCTGCAGAGCCGTCGACCAAGCTAGTCCAGCCACCCGCACCCACCGGGAGCAACACGCTGGGCGTAGAGTGCTCGGCAAAGAACCAGCGCGTGGAGCTCCGCACCCTCACTGGGGTGGAGCAGACCGTTGTGGTACGCTTCACCAATCGCAACGCGGAGCGTACCCGCCTGCGTGTCCATCCATCTACCCATTCGTGGATTCGTGTGCGCTGCACCAAAATTTGCCCCGTTGCGGGCAAGGCGGACAAGTCCATGAATTATGCCAACCCCGTGAGCTGCGGTGGGTACATTGAGGTGGAGGTGGTCTTTAAGCCCATGGACACCTCCGAGCCACGCTTCGACGCACATCTCCAGATTGGCGTCACCCGCGAGCTGAACGCGCGGTCGGCGGTTGGCGCACAGTGGCAGTTTGTTGATGTTGTTCTCCACTGTGAGACGGTTCTCCCTGAGTTTCACTTCTGCTGTAGCGATGGAGATGACGCCTCGACGGGCTTGCGCTCTGTGAGCGGAACCCTGACGAGCACCGACCTCCGCGCTCTAAAGAACAAGCACTACACCCGAGAATGCCAGTTCCCCCCGACCTTCATCATGGCCGAGGCAGGGCTTCACTACTACCTGGAGAACATTGGCTCCGCCTCTGTGGTGAGCGTTCAGTGCGAGTCTCCATCCTTCCTCCTCACGCCCGCGCCCGACACGGTGACTGAGCTCGCCAATGGCGATGCGCTGGAGCTGCAGCTGACCTTCTCTCCAACGGTGGAGGGACCCTGTGAGGCCAACATGGTCGTCACGGTACGTGAGCAGCGCGATGGCCCTGTGGTGTCGGAACACTTCTTCCGCATGCGTGGCGAGGGAATTCTCCCCCACGTTAACATCCTTAGCGTGGATACGATGGCGATTGAGTGCAGCGGCCGCCCACAGTGGGTCCTGACGCCAGAGGAGGGAGTGCCGCGCTATGTGGCGCTCAACGCCACACCCGACGTTCCCATCACCGTCCCCGTAATTGTGGAGAACACCAGTGCCGTCTCTCTTCCCTTCTACTGGAGGTACGAGTCGGCCGCGGATGAGGACGGGGGTGAGCAATGCATCCGCGATCCGAGCGACATGCGCATCGTCCCCGCCTCGGGCACCCTGCCACCCTTCACCACCATCACCTGCACGCTCTTTATGGTGCCTAAGTCCACTGCCCCGGTCGTGACCTCGTGGAACCTCTTCATTGATGGCCTGCCCAACCCAGTCTCCGCCAATGCCGCTGTTCTCCCCTACATTGAGGACTCCATTGTGCGCTTTTTTAGTCGTGACAAGTGGATCCCCTCGGCGGCCGCTGGCGCACTCCAGCGCAAAGCGTACACACTGACCGACCCCAACACCTCTGCCGACGCCTACGCCGACCCCTTCGCCGCATTTCAGCAGTGCCTAGCTCGCCAAATGGATCTTGGCATCGATGGGACCTTCGCGACGGGCTTCTTCGTCTTCGCCCAACCCGTGGCTCCCTCCGCCCTCTTCATTCCGCAGTGTTTAGATGAGGCGGTGGAGTGTCTCGTGAACTACGAAAACGTCCGCCACATCACTGTGCGCAATGACTCCCCACGTCCACTCCACTTCATCTTCGACCCTACCGAAGCGGAAAGCAACGGGCATGCGGACCCACGCAAGAAGCAGACGGAGGCCTCTCCGGTGGCGGTGAGCTTCCGTCCTCGGACGGGTGTCATCGCTCCTTTTGCGTCATCTGTCGTGACGGTGCGCTTCACGGTGCGTACGGCGGGCAAACACCGCGCCAGCGTGGACTGCTACATTCAGGAGATCATGAGCCGACGCCCTGCTGGCGCCCCGTGCTCCCACGCACTCGACATCCACGTGACGGGTGTCGGCGCCTCGGTCCACACCAGCACCGAGCTGCTCGATTTTGGGCTCATTGAACTGGGCCACGAGGGCGAGGCCTCCTTCACGGTCACCAATGACAACCCGATTCCGGTCGTCTTTGATATGCAGGATCCGTTGATGCGCGAGCCCCCGCGCTTCGCCTTCATTCCCCCATTCTTCCGTCTGAGTGCGGGTGATTCCGTGGAGGTGACGGTCTACCGCAAGGCGGTGTCGCTAGATGATGCACAAACCTTCTTTGAGCTCGTTATTCGTGATGGGTGTACCATCGCCATTGAGACGCGTGCGACCATCCAGTCACCCATGATGATCCTTGACGAGTCTGTCGTGAACTTTGGCGTCGTCCCCGAAGGTGTGTGGCAGAACGCCAACTTCTATCTTAGCAATGCCTCTGCCTTGGACGTGCCCTTCAGCATTGAGTTGGCCTCACCAGCCTCCCCGTCCATCCGCCTTGACTTCCAGTCGGAACACATCCTCCGTGCGGGTCAGAGTCATGTTGCCGTTCCCGTTCGCGGACTCTTTGCCTGCAGCAATACCGCCGTTGACCCGGCAAACGCAGACCTGCAGCATCGGGCGCTCCTCGCCATCCGTTCTAAGCGCAATCAGCAGGTGCTGTTGCTCGAGCTCACGTGCGACACGGTCGAGCGGCTGTCGGTCTCTGCTGACCTGATACCCATCCCAAAGCGCTACACCTTTACGGAGCTGACCTCCTTCTTCAAGCATGCAGGGGAGTCCACAGACGTCATGGTTCAGGGAGAGGAGATGCCAGTGGACTTGTTCGTGCGTGCGTTGCTGGACAACCTCATCTTGGAGAAGGTCTTCAATCACTCCTCCGTTGATGATGGCCAGAGGTTCAAGGGACTCCCGCCCCGTCATCCTGCCGGTGAAGGTGAGAAGGAACACCTGACGCGCATCATTGATCCAGAGCTCTCTGACCGTCATTGCCAGTGTTCTTCACTGCAGCCGTACTGTCCCACAGCACACCTTCGTGTAGAGCTCCCGGACCACTCCCCAATCCTGGCAGAGCACTTGGCCATTGTCATTCGCAACTACACCGGCTGTGTAAGCGACTACCGCCTGGAGCCTCTCTTCTTCGGCCCAATTCCTTGCAGCCCACCCAGCCCTCGCAACTCGGAACAGGCAGGGGTAATGGGAACGATGACCAACGCCACCATCACAGGTCCGTTGCAGCTCACCGCATCGCCTTCCACCGGAGGGGACGGGAGAGAGTCGCAGCTTGACGCAGGATGGAAGACGGGGAGCATTGTCAGCCTCGCCGCGAGTGCCACCAACATTGGCCGCTCCTCACGCTCCATGGAGAACCGTGTGGAGAATGCCATTGCGTGGGGACCTGATGGCGAGCGTCCAGCCTTCTGGACCACCGCCATCAACTCGACGGAGAAGCGCGAGCGCCAGCGTCGGGCGGCTCTTGCGGGGGCGCAGAACCTCCTCTTGGATGGACGTGGCTGCTGCTCTGCGCTGGAGTGCCTTCTCTCCAATGACCTGAACCCCTACGCTCAGGTTCATCTTCCTCTCTCCCTCATCGCCAACCTGCCCGGCGTCTACGAGGAGAAGATTCGCGTCACGTGCGGTGAGCTTCCCGCCATGGATTTGCCGGTTGTGCTTGAGGTGCAGGGCAAACCACTGCTACTCGACCCCACCACGTCTGGCCTCACCATGAGCGGAAACCGCGAGGTGCTCCTGATGCCTCCCGTCATTGCCTCCATTGGCACCTCCCGACGGAACTTGCGGCTAATGAACCGTGTCCCACGCGACATCAGCGTTCGCGTGGAGATCTTCCTCTCCGCCGCCACCTTCGGGGTCACCGCGGTGGAGGAGAACGCCGATGCCTCGCAGGTGACGCTGACCTTGGCGCCACTCACACAACAGGAGCGCGAACGCAGTGCCGTCGGTGCCGCCTCTGTCACCCCTGCAGCCCTCTTCATGCCAGCCATGTCCCACAAGGAGATCCTCATTGAGTACACCCCAGATGCGGCCATCGTGGCGGACGTGGTGGAGCGCATGAATGCGGAGCTGCAGACGCAGGCGGCGGATGAGGATGAGGATGATGATCGTGTGAAGGAGGCCGCCTCGCAGGAGGTGGACTGGACGGGTAGCTTGGTCATCTACGCAGAGTTGGCTCGCAGCAGCTTCAACGATGCCTTCTTGATTGATGAGTTCTACCATGCCAACGCGACGCGCTACCCGAGCACGCGAAAGATTCGACGCAAGGGTGGTCTCGGCGAAGGTGGCGCCATGCCCTCGTGGATGACCAGCATCATTCGCTCCATCCCGATGCTCTACGTGTCCCGCCCTCTGCGCACTCGACCAGGCCACGTCATTCGTCTGAATAAGCTCCTCAAGCCATCCGAGGCAGAAAAGTTCCTGGTGCAGCGCGAGCTTCACCGTCGTGAAGTGACCACCTCACGCGCCAACCTTCACTCCGCCAACAGCCGCACCGCTGGCAGCTGCAGCTTTGCCACTCGTGCCACATCCGCCTGCAGCATGGCAACCTCTGCCCAGCCCCCAACCTCGGGCAGCCTCACGCAGGAGCCATCGGGAGAGCTGCACAGCCAGTGGTCGGAGTCCACCTCCGATGAGGATGGGGAGGAGGATGTCAATATCCCCCTCCTCAACGAAACTGGAGGTGCCGTCCGCCCACTGGATGAGCTGCTGGATGAGGAGGAGGAGCGTCGAGATCTCATGAAGTACCTCACCCGCCGTCGCGAGGAGGTCCGCCTCGCCAGTCTGACCAGCTTCACCCCAATTGAGCTGCAGCTGCGCTCCCGGTGCGGCGTTCCTCGTTTGGCTGTTCAGCCCTCGGAGTTTGGGGTGGAGTTCCCGCGCTACCACCCCGGCCAGTGGTGTGGCCGGACGATCCGACTCACCAACCACAACAGCGCCGCACTCCTCTTCACACTCGAGTCACTGCAGCCGGCACTCTTTCACATTTCGAAGGTGGAGCTCGTGCCCAGTGAGGTGGAGGAAGACCCACTCATTGAGGATGACGAGGAAAGCCGACGGTGCCGTCGAGAGCTCAAGACCCTGAAGTGGGGTAACGTGGTGGAGCAGCAACGGGCACTGGAGATGATGCGCAATGTGGACGAGGTGTCACGTGGCGGTCAACGTGCGACGTCGGTGGCGGTGGCAACCATTGGTAGCGCAGGCGGGGCACAACAACTCGTCTACCAACTTCGCTGCGAAGATTCCATGGACGTCACGGTGCAACTCGTGGACCCCACCAACTACCTTGCTGCCCATGCCAACATTTTGCAGAAGGAGAAGCGCATGTCCATGGAGTCGGCACTCCGCATGCACTTCATCAACCCAGATCGCCTCCTCTCCGCCAACGACGACCACCGCCGCAGCCGTCCCCCCACGGCCTCGAGCCAGCATCAGTCCAGCCGCACTCTGGCGCCCATGACCTTGGCGGAGCAAACCATATCCCTCCGAGCCACCTTCACCACCCCCATCGTCACCTGCCACCCATCGGTGGTGTGGTTCCGCCCAGGCCACACCGTTACCGACGGCCGCCCACAGCCCTCCTACACCCAGCGCCTCACCCTTAGCAACAACGAGGAGGAGTCCGTACCCTTTGAGCTGCGGCCTGTTTCCCTCTCGCGGGCACAAAAGATGATTGGGGAGTCCGTCGTCTCCATCACGTGCGAACGACAGGACCTCACGATGGACCGCAAAGTGGCCGAGGTCATCAACATGCCTCTTCCGATACCTCCACCCCCTCCCGGGGAGCCAACCCTCGTGGAGGATTCCACCCGCTTTGAGCTCTCCACGCTGTGTGGGGTGCTTCCGCCTGCCACAGCAGGAGGCCAACCTGGGCTGGCGGAGGTGACGGTTCAGTTCACCGAGCACAGCAACGTGCGCTACGAGTGTGCCTACAGTGTGTTCATTAAGGGGCAGCCCGCCGACACCTATGTCCTTCTACGTGGTGATAGCAGAGAGACGGAGATCTAACAAGAACAACAACAACCCACAATGTTATGATGTTGAGCGCACTCTCAATGAGATGTACGTGACTTCAACATGTGATGTATACGAGGTGGCGACGAAGATGATGTCGTCATCCTTACTCATACCACCCACCAACCGAACATTCGCGTCCCCTCCATTCCCTCTTCACCTCATGCGTCACACACACATTTTTGATGTGTGCGCTTGGGTGGTCATGACTGGTGATGTCTGGTGCTTGTAACCACACTACTTACCCGTTCTTTTCTTTCTCTTCTTGTTGTTGTTGTTGTTGTTAGATATCTCAACTCGACGGTTTTCACCTCAATCCGCAACCACCCCATTTCATCTTACGATCATGTTCTCTGGATCTACCCGGGCCCAGCCCGCTAACCCCGAACGCATCGTGCACGTTGATGACGCCATAATGGCCTCATGCAATTCTGCGGTGCTGGTTCACTCCGTCCGCATCCGCCAGCTTCCGGCCAACGTGGATCAGCTGAGCTGCGCCCTCACCATCACCATCAACGGAACCTCCTACACGACCCCCGCGACCCTGTGTACCCCAGACGCCGGCGAGGTGGACCACGTCACGGGCTCTCCCGTGCAGCGCTACGACGACTACTCGAGCGGGCAACAACGTCCCCAATCTGGTGTCTTTTCGATGGAGTACAAGGAGCTTGAGCTGCTCTTCCCTGGCAAGCGCCGCCCCTACCGTGAGATGAATGGCCCTACGAAGACCTCCATTGATGATCCACGCGAGTTTGCGTCTGGCGTGCACGTGGCCCTCCACTCCGCCGACTTCGCCCACGAGTTCGGCAGCACCCTCTGCAAGCAATCCGGTGAGGCAGCCTACCTCAGCTACCCACGTGGTGAGGTGATTGTGGACTTCCGCGTCTACGCCGTCAAGGATGGTGTGCCGCAGATGATGCCCCTCTACAACAAGAAGTGCCTCATGAACACCTACTTTGGCAAGGTTGAGGAGGAGCCGGAGGCGGTTGCCGAACAGACCCCCGAGGGAGAGGAGGCCCCAGCCACGGTGGAGGCCGGAGCTGTTGAGGGCGAGGGCGCTGCGGAGGAAGGAGAGGTGGCCGAGGCCGTGGCGTCTGGGTCGCAGAACGAGGCTCTGTCGGAGCCTGCTGATGAGCAGCCAACGTTGGCGGCAGAGAACCTCACTGTGGCCACTCCCGATGAAACAGCGACCCCGGTGAATACCGCCGCCTCTCCTGCGAGCGGCATGCTCAGCCAGTGTGCGGGCGAGATGGCGTACTCCACCCCTCAGCATGGCTCTCCCCTGAAGCAGGATAGCCAGACTGTCGCTGCGGCCGCCAACAATGACGCTGCTGCCGTGGAGGCCGCTCCCGAAGTGGAGGCTGCTGCGGAATCGGCCAATGCGGCACCTGCGGCGGCGGCGGCCAACGATGGCGAGGAGTCTGAGGAGTCTGAGAGTGGTGATGACGAGGAGGATATGGGTAGCCTCCACATCGTCCCACGGGATGTGAACTATCGTCCGGCAGGTCGCGATGCCCTCACCGAGGCCATTGCTCAGTTGGTGCCGTGCTACACCCCAGAGAACCAAAAGGCGGCCTTCGCCCTCTACGACAAGGAGGGCACTGGCATCATTGGCCAGGATAAGCTTCTCCACTTTTGTCACGCACACGATGCGTACTGCAGCAGCTACAACAACGATGACAATGAGATCATTCGTTCACTCAAGCCCTACATTCCCCGTTCTCAGCGCCTGGGAGAAGATGAGGCTCCCGAGGCCGCGGTAGAGGAAGCGGAGGAGGAGGAGGTCGATGCGGAGGAGGCGGCTGTGGTGGAGCAGGACAAGCCCCAGCCGAGCCCACGTCTCAACCCGGAGAACCTGTACTACCGCCCCGCCACGGCCAACAAGCCTCTGGAGGTCAATGAGGATCTCTTTTCTGTCATTTGCCTCAAGCTGGCGAAGGTGTAAGCGGATAACGATGGTGGCAACCAGCAGAGTTGGGGCAGCGGCGTTGGTACAGTACGTGTGTGGCTGCGTTGTTGGGTGTGTCGACATATTGATACTCCTCCATCCACACCTGAACACATATATACACGTCACGTCGTGCGCCGATCGCTAGGATAGGGCGGCCTTGTGTGTCGGATGCAACCTATGCCGGTTGCCCAACCAAAACCTCTTTCCTCACATGCCCACCCGTGCGTGTGCGCGGGGGGGGGCAAGAAGAAGATCGGTCCTTCGGAGTGTACAGACAGGTGATGGATCAGAGGTTGATGGGAAGCACTTGTCTTGGTCTTCCGTTTGTTGTTGCGACGATGTAAACTAGTGTTGTTACAACGTGGCCTACTCCATTTTCCCCCATCCACGGCACTTCTTCCACTGATATCCGCTGAGCACACTCTGGGTTCTCCAACAGCACATGCTGGGACAACGATGTAGCTCGTACACCGCGATTGCGATCATGTCGTGTAGGCTCGAATATTTGCCTTTTCTCATGTGTTTTTTCGTTCACGGATGTCATCATTTCTTTGACGCCATAGTGCCGAGTGCGACTTCACCTGTCTTCATGCGTGCATCCTTCTTCATTTTCCCCCTCCACATGGCTCACGCATGAACAGGAGACGTGAGTGCGTCCGTGTGTGCTGGGGACAGGTGATGATAGGGTCGGGTTGATAGGGGGGAGGGTTGAAGCCAAGGTGACTCGTACTGGGCGGGTCACTTCATCGTCACCCACTTTTTGGATGTTTCATAGTTTTTCACGAGCTTTTGCATCATCGATACGATGACACTCCACCCACAGCCAAGGGTCGAGAAAACCCTTCATTCATCAGCTCATACTCCTCACACTGGCGTGGGGTTGAGACCATTGATTTAGTGTTCCACATATACACCCGATTCTATCTCTTCCTTCTACCACCTAATCATAGTCAGTTACCTGTTGGCCTGCTTCGGTAGTTTGGCACATTTCTGCCATGCAGAGCTATCCCAACCCACAACCATCCCAGGTAGGTGCTGCCCCTCACCGACATCCAGCTCATACTGGCATGGCAGGGTTGGGTGTTGCCCGCCCTGCCGTTGGTGCCGCTGTACCACCCAGTGCAGCACAGGAGATGCCGACCTACTCAGCTCAGTCCCTTGGCCAGCAGCAATTCTACCGCGATCCCCAGGCACCTCACCAGACTGCCGCACCGCCAGGCCGTTATGCGCCGCCAGCTACCCAACCACCCGCCGCCCAACCACCCACCGCACAGTCTGGTGCTGGGACGGTCTGTCCACCCACTGGCTACGACACAAGACCGACCACCAACTACTCACCAGCAGCCACTACTCAATACCAAACTGGAGCAACAGGCAGCTATGGCCCACAGGCACACTCATATCCGACTATGGACCCTGCAGGACGAACAGCATCGCAAACGCGAAGCGGCTTCCAGGGTAGCCAGCGCATGGCGCCGCCCTACGCCAAACTCTGTGCTCGTGAGCCACCAAAGCGTTCTATCAACCTGACAGATGCCCCTTCCCCGGTCTCCAGGATTCCCTTCACGAACCCACCGGCAACAGTGAGTACGCACCAGACCGATGCACCACCCCTTTCTACCGTTGGCTTCATATCCCAGGACACCGGCTGCTGCAGCCCCAAATTCTTTCGACCTACCTTTGGCCTTGCACCCGTGGAGGCGCGACTCGTCACGGACTCATGTATCTCGTTTGGTGCGGTGCTGCAACCTCTCTGCCGGCCTCTCTACCCACAAGAGGAGGTTCCCCTCATCACCAGCCGCTCTCCAATTCGCTGTCACCGCTGCAGTGGCTATCTTTCCTGTCATGCCCACTTCACGGAGCAGGGAAGATGCTGGCTGTGCCCGCTGTGTGAGGTCTCCAACGAGGTACCGCAGGAGTACTTCTGCAACCTCGATTCACGTGGTCGCCGACTGGATCGCATGGACAAAGCCGAGTTGCATCTTGGTGCCGTGGAGTTTGATGTGGAAGATCAGCCAGACTACCTCCAACGCAACGACAAATCGATTGCGGTACCTTCTCAACCACTGCACACGCTGTTCCTGATTGATATTTCGCGCCACGCGCGTGTGAACTTCCTCACTGACTACGTTGCCGCCATGCGGTTGAGCATCCAAGCCATGGCAGCACTTCCAGAGGCAGCTGGGACGAGAGTGGGCTTCATCACCTACGCCACACGTCTCCACTTCTATAACTTTCGGGACCCCCGTCGGCCACAGGTGTCCATGGCCGATGTGGATCACCCATTTGTTCCCCTGCCCTTCTCTGCCATGTGCTGGTTGGACGTTGTGGAGGAGTACGACCTCATTGACGCCTTTCTGTGCGATGTGGAGCGTCTTTCGGCGGATGCTGAGGAAACAGACTGTGCGGTTGGGGCGGCCATCGAGGCAGCGATGATTGTCTTGGCTGGTCTGAACGGAGGCAGGGTGGTGGTCTCTGCACACCGCAGTCCCCAGACTGGTATTGGAGCCATCAAGCTGAGGGAGCAGCACAAGACCTATGGCACCGATAAGGGTGCCGATCTGCTGCGGCCCATGGATGGTTTCTGGACCACGACGGCGACCAAGGCAGCTCAGCATAGCATCAGCTTTGATCTCTTCATGGTGTGCTCCGAGTACTGCGAGCTTGCCACCATGTCGAATCTGTGCCACGTCACCAATGGTCAGTGCTTCTTGCTTAGCAACTACACGACCAACAGAGATGCGGAACTACTACAGTCACTGATGTGCGCTCGCTTGACGGATGAAACGGGATATGCTGGCATTCTTCGTGTTCGATGCAGCACCGGACTCCGTGTTGCGCGCTATCGAGGACACTTCTACTCGCAAACGGCCACCGACATGGATCTCGCCACCGTTACTGGAGCATCAACCTTCTTCGTTGACTTTGCCCATGAAGACAAGCTGGACGTGAATAAGTACGCCTTCTTTCAGGTGGCCCTACTCTACACCACTCGTGCTGGCCGTCGACGAGTGCGACTGCTTTCGTACCGTCTTCGCTGCACGCGGACGCTCACCGAGGCATACACAGCAAGTGATTTGGAGGCGACTACGGCGGCATGCATCCACGACGCCATGGCGGACACCGTGAACAAGGGACCTCATGCGGCCTCGACAGCTGCCCTCAAGCGCATGGTGAAGCATCTCGTCAACTATCGAATCTTCTGCATTGGTAAAGGTTCCGCGCAGCGACATGTTCTGATGCCCAAACACCTCCAGTTGCTTCCACTGTTCATTGGCTGTCTGTGCCGTTCTCAAGCAATGGTTGATGGGACGGTGGTGCGTGTGGATGAACGCGCACAAAGCATCTTTGACTGGATTCGGGTACCGCCTCATCGCGCCCTCATCAGACTTCACCCGATGCTCTACGATTTGCAGAACTTGCTCAGCGATTCCAAGTTGGGGGAGATCCACGATCTGACTGGAAAGTGTGTCCTCCCAACACCTGTCCGACTGCTGTATGACTATGTTCGCAGTGATGGGGCATACGTACTCGTGGATGAGGAGACCCGCACCGTCTTCATGTGGATCGGCGCGGTGGTACCACCAAACATCTCCACGCAGCTGTTTGGTGGCCCAGACGCAACAACGGTGTGCCGAGCAGATGGGCTGCAGTTCGATGACTTCAACCCACGTGTGAAGAATCTCCTCTATGCCGTGGTGAGTCAGGATGAGGTGAAGTTTCGATTTGCTGTCATTCATCAAGGTGACCGGCGGGAGGAGGACTTCTTCGCGCTTCTAAAGTGCGAGGCATACGGCACGATGATGGGCTACGGAGAATTGCTGGAGAAGCTGTATACCCAGATCAACAATCAGATTGCGGAGAGTGGCTATGGCTACTAGCACCATGGATGGGCCCACCACTTGCGTCATCTGTCACCAGTCATGGAGGTCGGGGTACCTCCACACGAGCAGAATTGTGTCCTGGTCTCTTCCACGACTGATGAGGGATCTCTTTGTTAATCTTTCCTCACCACGCTGACTACTGACTGGCATCATTGCCGAAATGGTGTTATTATGGGGAAGTGGGAACGGTACATGCTGTGAATCTGCTTCCCAACTGTTTCTTGTGTGTTTCATGCTCTGTGTGCGCGCGCATGGATAAGGCGTCTACAACAACGTGTTAGTTTACCTAGATAGCTGTCGATGCACTTACCCCCGTTGCGACCCACCCATCCCACCTCATTCAGCCTAGTGTGTGTCGATGGACACGCGATCGCACTTTGTCTATCTCCTCACCAGCCTAGATGAGAACTTTGAAGGGGCCTTTTACATTGGCTACACAGTGGACCCTCTTCGACGCCTTCGACAGCACAATGGCGAGCTCGTGAGCGGTGCCAAGCAGACGAGTCGACGTGGTCGCCCATGGACTCTTGTGTGCTGTCTGTCTGGCTTCCCTGAAAGCCACCTGGCGCTGAAATTTGAGTGGAGCTGGCAGCATCCACTTCAGTCCAGCAAGCTCCGTCCTTTGTGCTGTACGCCGTCCTTCACACGGCTGCAGCGTCTCGACCGGGCGGTTGCGACGTTGTACTACCTTGTCCGTTGTAGCCCCTTTCATCGTCTTCACCTCTGTCTTCACATCTTCGATGGTGATCGGTTTCACCACACAGCAGAAAAGATACGCCTGGCCCTTGGTCTCGCTCCTTTTGTTCCCGACGCTCATCCAGACGGCGAAGACGCCAACGCAGAAGTAGTCGCGCTCTCACTAGGAAGCCAGCCAAACAATGTTTTCGATGCATCAACACCATATCTTCGAAAGCTCGTCACCACCAGGGAGGTATTCCAGTCAACTTACCTTTGTCCAGATGCATGTCTGTCGCTTGGTGGAGAAGCACGCGTTGGGCGTGCTCTCGCAGACGTTGGGTGCCCATACGACGTGGAAGCACTTGCGGAGGTGGTTTCTCAGGCTTCTGTTGCGACTTACTCAAATGCAGTCACCCATCGCCCTCACGGGGCAGCTGCCAATGATCCACCAGGAACAACAACAGATGGTGTGTTTCGAGTTCCGCGACGTCTCTGGAATCATGGCGCACACGAGTTCGTGGAAGACTACCGCCACGAGATGGCGCTGTTGGAGCAGAAGAAACTCCCCTGCACCTTATGTGCGCTGCCGCTTCGATGGCCCTACGTCCTGCGGTGTCCACGTACACCCCTGTGTGAGATGCGTGCCCACGTTGCGTGCCTCGCAATGTGGATGCACAGCCAAGACACGAACCCTCGCTCTACGACGCCTGTCACTGAAGAGGCTGGATGTGTGATGCTACTACCTCAACACAGCTGTCCATGTCCCCTCTGCGGGGAAAACATGCACTGGGCCGGAATGGTTAGGGCCGTGAAGCAGCGTGCGGTGGCGGATGGTCGTTTGCAGGCGCATCGACGGTGGGAGCGTCTTCAGGCCGTTTGCCATGAACGGCTTGTTGCGGTGGAGGATAGCCACCGAAAGCGCGCGCGTGCAAAACGTACCACTCGTCGATGCCGAGGACGGCCTTCCATTGATCTCATTCTGGATCAGTCAAACCGTGTTATAGCCACGCATCTGCAGCTGTCCACTTCCATTAGTAACGCGCCCGTGTGTGAATCCCCCGTTTCGTCCATTGGGTCGAGCGCATTGCTGCAGGTCACCGACATTAACCTCTCTGAATGGCTGGAGAGGTGATTGTCCGTTGACGACTTCGCCTTCTCTCTGCACCACCAGATCCATGCACACATCTCTACACATGTGTGATTTTCCCAAGTGGTCCACTTTCTACCTGCCCCACATTCGCTGTCACGACTACATACGCCTCTTCATCTTCTCCATATTGACTCATTTCGTTGTCCATGGTCGTAGTTCCAACCTCTTCAAGTTCACTCTTACACCAATTCTCTAACCATGCGTGAAGCTATCTGCATCCACATTGGCCAGGCCGGTTGCCAGGTCGGTAATGCCTGCTGGGAGCTCTTCTGCCTCGAGCACGGTATCCAGCCCGATGGCTCCATGCCCTCCGACAAGACCATCGGTGTCGAGGATGATGCCTTCAACACCTTCTTCTCCGAGACTGGTGCCGGCAAGCACGTTCCCCGCAGCGTGTTCCTTGACCTCGAGCCCACCGTCGTGGATGAGGTGCGCACTGGTACCTACCGCCAGCTGTTCCACCCTGAGCAGCTGATCTCCGGTAAGGAGGACGCCGCCAACAACTACGCCCGTGGTCACTACACCATTGGTAAGGAGATCGTGGACCTCTGCCTTGACCGCATCCGCAAGCTCGCCGACAACTGCACTGGTCTC